>BGNK01002585.1:49660-96778 GCA_003297005.1 Symbiodinium sp. clade A Y106 | reverse complement strand
TACAGTTTGCTTTGCAGAACCTTATAGTTAGGGCCTATTGGGGCCCAAAACCCATTCAGTACCCAAGAAAAAGAGCCACGGTTTAGGGCTTTGGGGTTTAGGGTTATAGGGAAGGATAAGGGCTTGAATTGGCCCATTGACATCAGTGTATTCGGGAATCTTCAGGCAATAGAAGTACTCCTAAACCCTGAATCCCCGAAACTGCATCCCATGATCGCAAATCCGAACTTCCAGCAAGAACGCCTAGAACCATGCATCCTGAAACCTGCTGCTCCTTTCGCCACGAGGCTCACCAAGGCCCTCGGGGAGCAGTCGGAAGCGCGCAAAGGATGGGTGTGATGCTTAACCTATGAGAGCCTTCCTTTGTTGTAGCTTTGTTGTAGTTTCTGGAGAATTATTAGCACTGAATATTCAGCTCCTGAGTCTACAGGACCTTAGCAAAAGATTTAGAAGANGTGATGCTTAACCTATGAGAGCCTTCCTTTGTTGTAGCTTTGTTGTAGTTTCTGGAGAATTATTAGCACTGAATATTCAGCTCCTGAGTCTACAGGACCTTAGCAAAAGATTTAGAAGAGGCTATTGCAGCTTGCGGCAAGTTGTTGAAGCGATTCCCTGCTACATAGGGTTATTTGTCTTCGGGACTGTAGCGTTTGGGGCTTGGGGCGTTTAGGGATCAGCTGGGGAGGGGAGACTTGAATCGGAGGCCCTTACACTGCTTCCCCGGCTTGGGTTGAGGGTTTAGGGTTTAGGTTTAGAAGGGATCCGTTACCTGAATTAAGCGACCATGCCAGAGATCCCATCGAAACTTCGCGGCCTGGAGGCCCCTAAGAGGATCAAGGACTTCGTAAGTATAGTTAGTTATAAGTCAGGTAACTCTCGTGATGGTTATCTAGGTTAGACTATCACGGTATCAACACTCAACTGACTAACTGCAGCCCTAGACAGGCCCTAGACAACCCCCAACACCAATAAACCCCACCCCCCCCGGCCCCCAAAACCCCAAACGCACCCGAAGTCCCAACATGCAAGTTTAAGCACCAAATCATTCCTTAGCTTCCTTATTGCAGCTAGAGTACCAACACCCTGCTCCAGTTCTTAAATCACTATGCTCGGGTCCGTCACGCCCCGATAGCTACGCAGCTACACCCTCAAGCAACCCTGAGCTCAAACCGACAAAGCTTGGCACTATATAAATCACAACAGTGATACTATCCCACGCCCCTTAAAACAACATAAGGAATAAAAATGTACATTTTCAATCCTATCCCAACCATGGAACTAGAACGATACTTTCCCACGCCCCAATCCCGCGCCCCAACACCACAAAACACAACCAAACAGAACAAGGGTGCTGATCATTTACCCCCAAACACCTAAAAATCCCAACCAAACAATCAAAGAGAACAACTTCCATCGTAGCTTCTTCCGTTGATGATTTCACCCTGGGAACTTTGATGAGTCTCGGAGAACAAGGGCACGTAGAGTTTAATGTAGGAACCTGATTAAGAAACCCTGGCCCTATGACCCCCAAAATGTTAGGATTCATGTAAGGAACCCGAATAAAGGCCCAGGGTTTCTTAATCAGGTTCCTACAGTACCAGAGAAAGCAGGAGTGGCCAGCGACCTCGAGCGCTGTCAAGCTTCGGACAGGCCGGGCTGTTAGGGTTTCAGGGATCCTTTACGTAGGGTTTTAGGGTTCAGGGTTTAGGGTTTTAGGGTTTAGGGTTTTAGGGTTTAGGGTTTTGGGTTCAGGGTTTAGAGTTTTTAGGGTTTAGGGTTTAGGTTTTTAAGGTTTAGGGTTTTAGGGTTTAGGGTTTCGGGTTTAGTTTGGGGCTTAGGGTTTTAGGGTTTTGGGTTTAGGATTTCGGGTTTAGTTGGGGGCTTTGGGTCTTGGGTTTAGGGTTTAGTGCTAGGTTTGGGGTTTCGGGTTTAGGGTTTCGCGGGTCGGGTTTCGGGTTTTTTTGGGGGGTTCCTTTTCAGGGTTCTATGAAGGTTTAGGGCTTTGGGGGCTTTTGGGTTTAGGGTTTAAAGTCTTAGACGAAAGAGCTATGTAAAGGATACTTAAAGGGTTTAAGGATTTGAAGGGGTTCTTAGGGTGTTTGGGGTTGTCGTAACCTCAAAGCACAAAACCCGAAAGAGGATATGCTAAACCCATGTAAACCCAACGGGGTATCGGTATTGGTGTCCCTCTGTAGGCTTCCTGAGCTACGGAAAGAGGGAAACCTTGGATTATCGATAGACTCCGAGCCTTCAGCCGGTGACCTAAAGCTAAGGCGAGTCCTGCCCGGAACCCCCTCCCCCCAACACGGTGTCGAGGGTCTTAGAGGGACTAAGGGCTTTAGGGATTGAGGTTTGCAAGTTCAGAGCTCAGGGTCTTAGGGCAAGGGTCCAGGAAACCCTAAACCCTGGGGCTATCCATCACTCAAGCCCAAGCCATTCCATAGAATTTACCCTATTCCCTAGACCCCAAACCCTGGATCCTATCATAGGGGCACTGTGAGTTTCATGAGTCTTGAAGGGTTTCTCTGGTTTCAGGTGGGAATGGGGCGTTGTTGATTTCTTGGTTTCCTTGTGCCAGGCCTACACTTCTCTAGCCCGTCGTTCGCCGTGTTTTCTGCTTGTTGTTTGCGGCTTAGGCTTCGGGGGTCCTGGGCGGCTACATTCACGTGCTAAAGTAAGGTTGGTAAAGGCNGTAGTAGTAGTAGTCGTAATAGTAGTAGCAGAGCAGTAGTTGTAGTAGTGATTAGTAGCAGCAGCAGCCGCAGTAGCAGTACCCTTTTCGAGACCCCAGAAAATGTTATGTACTAGAACATACGCCAAAGTCCCAGTTTCAATCATTAAGGTCCCTATGATACTGTGCGCAACCCTTGTAGTAGCCCTTATAGAACCCTGTAGGCCCCTACGTAAAAGAAAGGCAGCATGCAGACACCCTGCGGCGCTTGGAGACTCGCCTGGAGGCTCGTGCCTGAGTTGGGGGTTCAGGATTTAGGGGTTTAGGGTTTCACTAGCCTTATAGTAACTTTAGTAGCTATGTAAAAGATATGAGCCTGGAGAGTCTGAGGATTAAGCTTGAGGTTCTTCAGAAAGGTTTAGCCATCCGGCTTTGGATGGAGCAGCTGGGGCTTATTGCTCCGAGTCCAGCTGGAGTCCACACATGGGAATTTCAAGCTCGACTTCTTCGATGGCTTTAATTGATAGATGCGATATAATCAGAATACTATTAACTATTATAATATAGTATGCACCAGAGCCATCTTATAATCGATTAGTAAGGACCCGATGTAAGAATCTTCAGGCTTCGGTGGTGAGTTTTGAGCGTTGTCGTGCTCAAACGTAGAGGCCCGAGCCCTTACTTTTTAAAGGCCCCGGTAACAATGGGCTCCTTTACAGTTCCTTTGGAAGTTCCTTCAAGGGGTCCAGAAGGATTTCGGGTGCAGGGGTTCATGTTGTTAGAAGGGTGGTACCTGCTTGCCCTTTCTATGTTGTGGTTGTCTTATTAAGACTGAGTACCAGGCACCAGGGCATACTTTGACCAAGGAGACACGTGAGAATCTTTGATTCATCTAACTTCGATCACCTAAATTTCCCGATCCTCAGCCCTCCACCCTTCCTCGCCTTGGACCCTCGTCCCTACACCCGAACCCCCTCAAACCCTATTCCGAGGATCATGGGACATAGTAACTCGGGTTGTGAGACGCCTAGTTGGGGTTGCCGACTGTTTCCTTACTTCTGACTAAGCCCCCCCTCCCCCCCCGGCTGCTTCTCTTAAGGAAAAGCCCTAAACCCTAAATCCAGACACCACCACTCGCCGACCAGGCTCTGGCTGCTTCCTCGGTGCAGATGGCTGAAGGTAGCTTGGCGGGTTTTAGGGATCCGGGTTCAGGGGTGTAGGGTTTGGGTCTTTCATCTACAAATTATGCTATAGGGGTTGAGAGAGTTTGGGGCTCTATAGGGTTCAGCTCAGTCCGGTTGCGGAGAATCGAAAAGTTTCTGGATTTTTGCTCATTCAGGGGGGGCTCAACGGATTAATGAGGGCTGCAGAAGTTGGTGTGCGGGGTCTGTGGGGTGGGGGATTTTTTTTGGGGGGTCTCAGCCCTTGTTCAGGTGACAGTATAGCATACATCCTCCGTGACCATGGTGAGTCATCTAATAGCCTGAATTTTCAAGTTCCGTTTGAGAGGTAGTTCTCGGAGCTTGTCAGACTTGGTTGCCAGGGATATCGTATCTGGGCTTTGGGGGTGAAATAGCCACCAGCAGAAACTTTAAGAAGTACGTTCTATAACTGCAACCCGACACCCGAAACCTGCGGAAAAACCGACTCGAGAGGTCTGAAGAGTCAGTTCCCTGATCCCTTACAGCGTCTTGACATTTATCGATAGTGTAGACACCACCAAAGCCATTACATTGTTCACCACTTCAGCCTGAGACTACATGAGCCTACTCGTAACTTTTTCTCTCTGGTTGAACCATTTCTTGGCTGAGCCACGTGAAGCTTGCAAAGGCCCCTTGACCATCCACGGAGTTTGCTCTTGGCCTCTGGCAGGGGTGGGGGGCGTCACATCTTACTTCACAGAGTGACATCTGGCTGCACGCAAAGCCGGACAGGACGTTGCGTGGAGTGGACTCGTCGAGCGCGAGTCACGGCTGATGCATGCCGGAGAGGGCATGGTTCGTCGATGCAGCAAAGAGCAGCGGATTTCAAGACGAAATATCCAGAGCAGGCTGTTGAATTCGTCGTGAGTACAGTCGTCGTCGTAGCAGCAGTAGTAGTAGCAGTAGTAGAAGCAGTCGTAGTCGTAGTGGTAGTGGTAGTGGTAGTGGTAGTGGTGGTAGTGGTAGTGGTAGTGGTAGTAGTAGTGGTAGTAGTAGTCGTCGTCGTAGTAGTCACTAATACAACTTTATGATAGTATCACCCAATACCCTTTTGTGCTTAAGGCCCTCATACCAGGATCCGCCACGGAATCCCAGCATTGTATGCATCCCCCAGTATCGGTAGCTTAGTAAAACATGCCCCACAGTCGTCCCGAATGCTGCAGGTGTCGCAGAGGCGAAGGTCTTCGCCCGCGAGGCCTGGCATTGAGAGAATAACAATACAGGGATTCGGGTCTAGGGATTACGGCTTAGGGTTCAGGGTTTAGGGTTTCATATGGGGCTGCAAAACCGCTCCTCCCAGCTAAGCACGGGAACAAGCACATGAAAGACAACAGCAGCCCTGTGCGAAGCCACTTGTGACGTCAATTTCAATTACCGGCCATTTTGTTGAGCTGAAATCTGTAAACCCTGAAGCCCAAGCTGTGGGCCTGGAGCTTTACAGGCTCTTCCAGACTGACTCCGAACCCCTAAAACTAAAACCCTAAACTTTAAGCCCTAAGCCCCAAACCCTAGCCTCTGATTCGGGAGCTCCTGATCTGTCTCACTTAGTGTGCACCTGTACAGGTGGACGTAGGTCATCACACTTTAAAAAAAAGTCTAAACGGCAAGCCCAAATTAGAGCCGTAAGACTTTTACCGGGTACGCCTGAGTTTAGGAAGCTCTCGAATACATCATCGCAAGAAGCCGAAAATCCTTCCTACAAGCCATAAGCTCCCTACACAAACCCTCAAGCCTATAGCTGAACGCCCGAATTCGTGAGACCCATCAAGTTCCAACCAAAGACCTCTGTCTATACATCCCAAGAAACATTCGAGCCAATGTCTTTCAATCCCCCAATCTCTAAGCCCGCAACCCATACAGCCTGAAGAAGCTCTGAAGCCTTATAATGCCCATTGCAATTCCGCGACGCCACATACAAAATCCTTAAAAGACCCTTATGCTTAAAAGCTTACAGTTTTTTCAATCTTTGAGAAAGGCCTACAATGTATTGCGGAGCCTTATAAAACCGTATAGCATCCTAAAACGACCCCTTGAAAAACCAATAAGGTCCAAAGGAGTCTGCATCCGGAGATCCTACGCCCCAAACTCTAAACTCTAAACCAGAATAATCCGATAATGTACCCCAAAACGAAAAACCTATGAAATCCGATAACACACCATAAAACGAAAAAGCCATAAACGCCGATAATATACCATAAAACCAAGAATCCCTAAACCCCGCAACCTTGAACCCACCTCCAGGCGGCGGAGAAGGCACAGGTGCAGGCAAAGGAACTCCTGGAGCAGCGCGCAACGGAGTTGAAGGACCGTTTTTGTGGTTTGTTTACGTTGTTGAGAAGGTTGGAACGCGGGTGTCTATTGAACTATTTCAGGGGCTTTTTGATTCTAGAGTGTGGGGGATTTTCAAGTCAGTTGATAGGGTTCTGGAGGTTTTTGAAGGGTTTAGTTGGTCTTCGGAGGTTCAACAGGGCTTCTTATGCGGCGTGAGCATCCGGAGGCTTACACTTGTTCCCAGTGATTTTCGCGTATATTCGCCAGGTGTTTTGGGGTGGTTGATAGCTTGGTCTATGCATTTCGAGATGGGATAAACGGCATTTGGGGTTCCAGGCTTGGCCGGGATCCGGTTGGCTGCTCACGGGGTTTACAGTTCGAAGTAGTTTTCTCAAATCTGCAAGGTCCTGAACCCCAAACCACTGCCTAAACTTTGCAGCTTGATGTCCGAAAGCTTCCCTAAAACCCAGCGAAACCCAGACACGTAGAATGCCCCTACCGAGAGGCCCATGCCATGGGGCTTAGTAAGTAGGGGTATCCGTGCCTCAAAAGGGGCTTAGGGTTTAGGGGATATCCTTGGTTTAAGCAGAACATCAAATTTGCGGCTCCAATGCTGAAAGGCGCACAGCAAATTAAGCAAACTCTTAGATAGCCAACGGGAGAACCTTAAGCCTATAAGCTTTTTGGCCTTACATATTTGGTCTATCGCGGAAAGTTTGAACTTTTATAGGGCCCCGTTATTGATGAAGAGAGAACTTACCCTAAACACTAAACCTTAAACCGAACTGAGAAGCCCCATCCCAGAAATCATCTCCCTGGTGCTCAGTAGGGAATGGGGGAATGGATCCCTAGAGTAGTCCCTGTATAATCCCTGATAATAGTCCCCATAACCCATCCCTATGATAGTCCATTCCCCCATTCCCTACTAGGCACCGCCAGGATCAGGCCGAACGGCGGGCAGCGGAGGCAGCGGCGAAGTTTCAGGCCGATTCCTTCAACGGCCCTCTCCCTTAAAACCTGTAGTTTAGGGCTGTGGGGATTTAGGTATTTACTTATAGGTGTTCTAGGGTTTCCCTAAGCCCGAAACCCTAGCCCCTAAACCCGCAAACCCTTAAACCCTAAGCCCTAAGGTTGGGTTTTGCAGGTTTTGTGGTTTGGGGGAAGTCGTACAGGGTGTCGCCGGAGTCTATGATTGTTGCAAGGCTTTCGAAGTCTTGGCATATCCGAGGAAGGTTGCACCGCTTGATGTGCATATCTCCCCAGGGTCTTGCACCCGAAATACAACCATGAAATCCACCGTTCAAGATGCCTGGCCGGTAGCTGGAATCTTGGTCGCCGATAGGAAGCTTCCTACCCAATCATGTGTTGTGCCTTCATCATCAACAGCCTCTACTCGGTGTGCATGACTCCATAAATCCTAAATGCCGAAGTCACAAGGGCCCCAAACCCTAAGCCCTAAAACCTAAACCGAGGTGAATGCCACAAACAACGAGATTGTCTGCCTTTCTCCGCCTTTCAAGTGAGAGCCGGTAGTTGACAATCTTGCTCGAATGGGCGAGAGTCCACGAACAACAGCTCAAAAGCCTGTGGCAGGAAAACGTGGAACTCCGCACGGAGAACCTCGAAATCCGCGCGGACTTGGCAGATCTCCGGCAGCAGGTTCTGCGGCTCTCTCCATGGCGGCCAGCTTCGCCATCTCGGCAGCCAATGCTAGCCCAAGAGGCCTCGTGAATGAAGAACCAAGCCCAAGAGGCCTCGGCTGCCAGCCCTTGCGCTGGTCGCGAAGGCTTTGGCATGGACCGCACACGAGAGCACTTTGGTACTGCGTTTGGTGTCTGGGGGATCCAAGCAGAAAGCCTCAATGCGGATGCCATCCCGGTAGACCATAAAAGGTAACACTAAACTCTACAAGCACCCAGCCAACATAGATGGAGTCGTAACTCGCCGCTGTGCTGTAAACCCGAAAACTCAAACCTGAAACCCTAGACCTTGCGCTTCGAGCACCCATAGACAGAAGAGCCCTAAGGTGCCTTAACGGCCCTCTGAACCCGAAACCTTAAACCCTAAGTCCTAAACCCTAAACCCTAACCCTAAACCCTCAACCCTAAACCCAAAACCCTAAAGCCTAAACCCTCAACCCTCAACCCTCAACCTTTAACCCTCAACCCTAAATTGAACAATCCCAAAAAGCCCTAAACCCTAAAGCCCGACACTGCTAGGCCCTGCAAGCAGCAGATTCCGAGCGCGAGCAGCGCCTCCAGGACGAGGGGTCTTGACATACCGGGGGCTTCGGGTTACTATAGGGGCCCTTAACAATTAGAATAGGGTCCCTTTAAAGGGCTCCTTAAAGGGATCTATAGAGGGGTTCCACAAGGGTAATATAATATGGGGCCTTAATAAATAGAATCGGGTTTTGGGGCCCAGTATACTCTAGTTTTAATGAAGAACCCCCCAAAATAGTATAGGTACTTATCAAGGCCCCTATATTACAAGAAGGGTACTGCTGGGGTTTAGGATTTCATCAGACAGTTCATGGTTCGGAGTTTCGGTTGTGTTTGTTGCCGTATGGGTTTTGATACAGGTCCTTGAAGGGGTCTTAATTAGCACGGCACGCAAAAATGGCATGCGTGCGAAAAGGGGTCATGAGAAGACCAGACATCATTTTCATGATGCAGCGCTGCGGATGCCAGACATTTTACACTGAGAGCGGGCACTGCTTGCACACCAGGGACACCGAGTTCGAAATGATGCCCGCATGCCCCTCCCTTTGCTATGCAACATGAACATCGTTCAAAGAACACACGTGATGCTAGTTGAATATAGGGCCTTAAAAATTACCTACACAATCTTGGGGTTATAAATTATGGTAAAATATACCCCCCAAAACCCGATTCTAATTATTAAGGCCCCTATATTAGTTTATGCTAAGACACATAGCGCTTGCGCGATACTGCGAGGCCTGCTCCGAGCAGAAGCTTAAACCCTCAAGTCCTAAACCCCAGANAACCCGATTCTAATTATTAAGGCCCCTATATTAGTTTATGCTAAGACACATAGCGCTTGCGCGATACTGCGAGGCCTGCTCCGAGCAGAAGCTTAAACCCTCAAGTCCTAAACCCCAGAACTCAAAGCCCTAAGCCCCCAAACCGTACTATAGGGGGAGTTCAGTAATTAGAACAGGGTTTTGGGGCCCATTAGACTATAACTATAATAAGGAACCCCCAAAATAGTATAGGTAATTATTACAGGCCCCTATATTATACCCCCAAACCGTAAGTGATTGTAAATGCCGCAACACCCAGGAGCTTGAGTCCTTAAACCCTACACCATCCTAACCGTGAACCCTAAACCGTCCCAAACCCTCGTTCCTACACACCTAGACTCTTAGATCCTACAACACGTTGCACTCTAAACCATCCTAATCCCTATACCTACATTCCCAAAAGCATGTAAAATATTGGCCCAACACTTACAAAAGGCCATCATTCTACCTACTTTGGCGTCCCTAACCCTTAAACCCCCTAAACCCTAAACCTTAAACCCTAAACCCAAAACCCCAAAACCCTAAACCCTACCCTCCTGCCTTGAAGCCTAACACCCAGGAGCTGGCTAAGGCAGGCGCGGAGGCCGCAGCTGCGCGGAAAGGCGAGGCGAGAGCATTCCAGGGCTCCGGCTGCTCGATTTTGGGGGTTGCTTTGTGGATTTGGGGGCTTAGGGTTTAGGGTTCAGGGTTTGGGGTTTAGGGGTTTCCGATTAGGCTTGCTTAAAGGTTTTAGGGTTGCTTTAAGGGTTCCTATGTGGGCTCCTTTTAAGGCTTTAGGGCTCGCTTTACGGGTTCCTAGAAGGGTTTTGGGGTTGCTTCAAGGGATCCGAATAGGGTTCCTTTTAACGGTTTATAGGCTTGCTTTACGGGTTCCTACTCGGGTTTACGGTTGCTTTCAGGGTTCCTTTAAGGGTTTAGGGCCTAGGGTCTCTTTAATGGGTGCCTATTTGGGTTCCTCCAAGGGTTTGCGATTTCGGGTTTAGGGTTGCTTGACGGGGTCTTTTGCTTTAAGGATTACTGGAGTGGCTACTGTAAGGGTTACCCTAAGTGGGCAAGAGTTTCCGGGGTTTAGGGTTTAACAGTTTCGGGTGCTTAGGGTTTGGCGTTTGGCATTGGGGTTCCCTGTAAGGGTCCTGCAAAGGTTCTGTAAGGGTTTAGGGCTTTAATTTTTGGGGCCTAGATCCCTTAACCCTGAAACCCTAAACCCTAAAACCTTAACCCTAAGCCTATTACCCTTAATCCTTAACGTGACGGCTTAGGGCTCAGCAATTGGACGGATCGAAGCTTGGGAATATTGGAAGGCATAAATTTTGAGTTCCAGAGTACCAGTTTACAGGATTCCGTGGGGTTAGGGCAGTAACAGCAATTCCCTCGACAGTCATCCTAAGACTCAGAAACTGAGTGAACGGTATGAGCATTGTCACAAGCCCAGGTACGAGCAACAGAAAGCGCAGACCTCCCAGCATACATCCTCAACCGAAGACACCAAACCCGGAATTTTCTGTGCACTCGACGCCAGGACTCTTAGCCGAAGTCGAGAAATGCCAATCTATTGACAGGCGTGGATTGCGGGTTGTGTGGGGCTTGCCACATGTCTCTATAATCTAACAACCACGACGCCTCACTCTAATTATGAAGGCCGCCGCGGATTTCTCTTTCGAGTTTACAGATGGCCGAAAAGCCCAAGCCACAAGCCATAGCCTAGGCCTAGACCTTTAACCCTCAAATCATGAGCTCTGTCGTTAGGATTCCGCTTAGGAATCCCTGTTTGCAGCAATGTACTCTTGACAGTTGGGGGCTAAACCCTAACCCCTAAACCCTAAACCCCATTTTGGGCTCAGTTGTTCCAAGGGTTGCACGAGTAAAAAGCCCGGCCCAGACCTCCAGCAGGTTGGTGGGACTCTCAGTGTGGCCGAGATGTGTGGGCTTTGGCTTAAACCCTAAACCATAAACTTTGATCAGGACTATTATGCCCTAAACCCAAAACCGGTTTCCTTTCATGCTAAAGCCCAAGCCATAGCGCGACTCCCTTAACCCTGAAGCCCCGAAGCCCGTAAGACCCGCACAGGACCAGTAGGATAGACGTACCTATCTCGTAGAATGTAGAGTTTCTGTAATATTGATTAGGATACCAGGAATTAGTATTGTAGTTTAGCTAGGTATCCCCCACAACGGTACCCTGGACCACTTGGGCAAAGAAGCTAATATACGGGCTTAATAATTAGAACAGGGTTTTGGGGGTTAATATACTAAGAAACCCTAAGCAATATTATTGGTACTTATTCAAGATAATTCGGACCCCCCAACATGGTATTGGTAAGTAATTATTTAGGACCCTATTGTAGGCAGCTACAAGATGAGCTGCGGCGCGTGGACGCCCGACTGGAAAAGGCTGGGAAGCTGCAGCAAAGACAGGTTTCACAAGGGAATTTCACGGGACACGTACCACAAGAATATGGACTTGGTGTCGCTTGAAAGAGGGGTAGTCCCAGTTCATCCCACGCCAAATTCCGATACCCCCATACATGCACAAACCCGTAGTGCAATTCTGAGGAGCTGGAACCAGTACCCAAATTCTTTATCGCGAGTGCCTCAAAGATTCGCGATAGTCCTTACTTGATCATGAGCTGGGAAACGATGATGCCGGCATTTGGCGACCTCGTCATTGAGACGGTGCGCCCTGCATGTTTGACCGGAGTAGCGCAGACCGATCGCATGTGAGTCAGGATTTTTTTTGACATGGCCGCAATCCTCTGAAGCCCCATATTGTTGCGTGTTTGTTTCAGGCACGTGTTGAAGAAATGCGAACTACGCGTCAGTGGTATCAAGAACATGCCCGAAGGCATTTTGGCTGCATGGCACATTCAATCTCAGAAAGCTCCCATGGGAGCGTGGGGACTACGAGCTCATCGATTCCGAGTCCAGTTGGTGATTTCGGTTTCTGGCAGCTTTGGCACCGATGGCGGCCCGGCTGGTATGTTTTGGTCTTTGCAGTGAATGCCACGGCTGCAGCCTTGTTGTTTCCTGTGGCTATCGGCGACGATGACAGCGGGTATAGCTATTTTCACGATCATCCGCTGAGGCAGTTAACTGAGGCTAGAATATACTTTAGTGTCCTGATGCTGGCGAGTTTGGGATCTGGTTGCATGACAGCATTTCTGAAGAAAAGGGCCGGGGCTTCAGCTCATGTCCGCTCAGCCAGTGGCTACGCCACTGTCAATTCGTCCCAATCCTTGCTGGCCACCATCACCATAAGGCATGGTCCTGTTGCACAGTATGGCTTTCTGCCACAGAGTTTTTCTGAACAGGCAGGTTTGCAGGCAGTCTGCAGAGGTATGGTTTATATGCTCGCTTCAGTCTGGATGCAGAAGCTCATCGCTTCGCGATTGGAGCTCTTGGAGGTCTCTTCCGGTCAGGCATTCGGTGGTCACTGCGTTCGCCGGCTTGTCCGGGTGCAAGCATGCACATCCTGTCTGACGATTTTTCTGTGCTGTATGATCCTGTTTGGGCCATTTTGGTACGACCCGTGGTGGAAAGTGGGGGGAGCACTGATGGCGGGGCTTACTGCAATCTTTAATGTGCTCGCAAGCATGATGGCAGCCTGCTCATTGACCAAGTCTTTCCTGGCTTTGCGAAGAGTCTTGAGCGTGGCGAAGCTCACAGATGCGTCAGTCGCAGCGCAGTTATCTCTGGGAAGAGCTCGACGCCTGGCTGGCCTGCAAACGATGGGCGTCTCTTGCAGCCTTGTGCTGACAATCTTGGTGATTCCATTTTCTGTTCTTGCTATCATTGCTGGTGATTTTTTGTCATATCAAGAAGGGTGGGGAGTCATCCGGGCTTCCGTAACCGTTCAAGCCATGGATGTCCTCGGGAATTCGCTGGCTGCGCTTCTCCTGTCAGGCAGCCACAGGCTTCAAAAGGTCGACCAGGTGCCTGGCCAACAGTTGGGCTGTTGGGCATGCCACCGCCAGACCAAAGCCCCACTGGAAAAGCCCAGGGACTGGAGCCCCACGTGGAGAGCAAAAGTTGAAGAGCTCTCTTTGCGGGGCATGACTTTGCGCAGCCTCTTGTGCTTCTATCAAGAGATGCTTCTTCCTATGCCCGGTTGGAAATATACTCCCAAGGACCATAAGACAAGAGATGTCGTCCGCAGGGCCATCATCCCTCTCACCAGCAGGGAGGAATCTGCATATGCCGTCTCGGCTTTGAACAGGGATGGACCTCAACGAGCTCAGGTTATGGTGACCCACAACTGGGGAAACTGCCGCCAAGACTTAAATTAATCGCAATTTGTGTCCGGGGTATTGTTTGCTTGGGATAGCACTAGTGACATCACCGGAGCAACCGGGACTTTGATCCGGATTGGTCAAAAGCCGAGTAGGCCATTTGCTTGAATAGGCATAACAGAGATTGGAATCATAGGGGCAGATGTTCAACAGTTAAGCCTGAACCCCCGAACAAGCGTACACCCCTCAACAATGACAACTGACAGGTTTCAAGGACTTGCTCGCGGCCATCATCTCGGACGCTTTTCAGGAATGCAGCTTCAATTTGGCAACGAAGCTGTTGGACGAAGACTGCACATTCGTTTGTGAAGTTCTGGCCCAATGGGGTCGCTTGGATGACACGTATTGGGTATGCGCGTTTGCTGTGAACCAGCACGTCTGCATATGCCACAGCAATCCTTACGACCGCGATCCTTTTACAAACGAGTTGCATCCTGTATGTAATTGCAGTAGCATCAATATCTCTGACCCAGATGGCAGAAGTACTGTGTCAGAGATCAACAAATTCGATGATATGATGTATCACCTGTCAGCAACAGGAGACTGCAGACAAGTGATAGCGGTAGACCAATGTCTTGATTTGTTTAGTCGTGCTTGGTGTGTGGCGGAAATTGCAGAAGCCAAATGTTTGCAAATGAATCAGGCACTCAAACTTGCGTCTAAAGACACCATCATGCAGCGTGCGCAAACCTTAGAGAACTTGGATGTTCGTAATATGCGTGCGTCATCCGCGACGGACAAAGAACTGATACTCAACAAAATCGAAAATAACACGAGCATCGATCAGTTCAACTCCGAGCTTCAATCGCTCATTTTTGACCCGAAATCGGGACTTCTGGCATCTTGGCATGCCATGGACAGTTTGCAACAAGTTGCAGAATCCGGCCGGCTGATTCGATGGGGGCTTGCTGATGCAGGCACTGGGAAGGTGTGGAAAGCATGGGAAGCCCATGAATGATCCTACTTCCCAACTTATACCAGGTTTGTGCATCCCAACAGAGGTATGCTTGCTTCTTAATTTGTCGCTAGGCGAAAGAGACCGCAACACCGTGTCTTGCAATTCTTTTCCGTGCGACCATGGGCAGGAGAACCCCGTGAAAATTGCAGAGCCAGAGGAAAGCATCGCGTGCAACAAACGGTGCTGTGTAAGTGCATGGCTCCGCGGCCGCAGCTTCTCCGTCCGTAAACCCTAAACCCAAAACACCTGAAAAGAACCTGTTTAAAGCATGACAGGTCATCAGAGTCATCATCTACACCGGCGGAACTGCCAACAACGAGCACCAGGCACAAGTGTGCCCAGCCTCTTGGTCTTCAGGGGTTTGCACAGGTTTGAAGGGTTTTAGGATGCTGTAGGATTTTAGTATAGGGCTTCAGTGCAGGGTTTGCGCGCTTCGGTTGAGAGCCACCGGCTCTTCCTATCATTGAGACGCTGGCTGATTTGTCGGCCTTTGGGTGTACCCTTGAAACGCAGACACCCCAAAGCGTGGAGCACTGCTGGCAGGGCTTTTAGTGGTTGATAGAATACCCCAAATGGCAAATATGAATAATACGGTAAAACCCCAAATGCAGCATCCAACGTAGATAATTTTATGGGTCTAAGACATAAACAAACCCATAAAATTCAGACTGGTACAGCACATGCCAAAATGCATTTTTTGCACCTTTAGTAGTTACTGTCTTAAATGGCCCCTTTTATCATCCTCCAAATAGTAGTAATTTTGACCACTATCCACTGAATATGTCGCTTACCCTTTTTTCATCTGCTTCAGCCCGCTTAAAATGCATATAGTTGTATGGTATTATAAATCTTTCGGCGAAAGCTGGATGCGCGTGTGTTCTATGTATCTCAGTTTGGTCATCTTTAAAACATTCAATAATAACTGTTTTACTATTCAAACTCCACTCCTCACCACTGTAGAACATCTTCGGTTTATCCTTCGATGCTTGTAGTCCTTCCATTATTCCCGCTAATGCATCAGGTGGTTCTTTACTTTTTTATGGGTATGACGGTAGCATATTTACTAAACACATCAGTTAAGACTAAGCCTGTTGTAAGCTTTTGCTTTAAAAGCAAATCCAACTGATATTCAAAATGGGCGTAATGTGATACAAAACTATGCTCGCCACGACATTCTTCCTAAAAAACTCCTCGACATCCTCTTTCGTAAAACTTTTACAGTCGGGCATCTTTCAAAGTAGTCGCCCTACTCCCAAGCCCCACGCGGCCATCATATACATATATACATATATATAACTATTGATTTTCGTTTGTCTGAACTCAATTAAGTGATATTTGACAATATTGTTAGTCAATGGGCGCTAGAATTACACTGCAAGCACCAAGCAGTACAATTATTCCACTGTATGGGATAAAGCATTGTCTATCCCCTGTGCTCAAAGTTGCTACACAACTTGCCTTGTTCAGTCTCTAATTCAAATCCGTTCCTGCATTTCTGGCAGTTGCCTCTCTTTCAAACACCACTCGGCACTAATATAATTCTTATCGTGTACCTGCTTTCCTTGCCTGTTGCCAGTTGCTTGTATCCATCTGTTTTGTTTTTCTAAATACTTCTTTATCCTACTCTTACCCACTACCTTATCAAACTTGTCATTTTCAATCAACTTGACCTTTCAAAAATCATCAGCTCTTGTAATTGCCGTCCATATCCACGCGCGGGACACCACATGCGTGAACTCCCATGCGTGAGTTGTTACTATTTTCTTCATGGTCGCACCTTGGGCGCTGTGGTAAGTTATACAAAAAATTATACCTAACAGTCTTGAATTTTTCTCCGCTTCTTATGACCTCTAAATCAAACGTCCCGTTTTCAACATCCTTAAAAATATATATGAGATTCACATTAAAGCTCTGTGTCCCCATTTTATTATACAGCCTACATACTAGCACTTCTCGTACTTGAGTACCTAATCTTCTCCATAACTCTTCGGATTCACCCATAACCTTGTTAGTTGTATTTATGCGATGTTGTAATCGGATGTAATCACATCATCGGTCATCTCAAAACATTTCTTAATCAGCTCTTCAAGTGGCAGCTTATTAACCCAGAAATCGGCATACATATCATTGGCCATGGTTCTGTTTTCCTCTTCTTTAACCCGCCTGGATATTTTTAAGAAGATGTTGTGCATACATATAGTATCTAAGCATTGGTTGGCTGGCATATGCTTCTTTGTCTTGGCAGTTGGTCATATCCTCTATGGGAGGCAGCTGCTTATTATCACCAGTTGCTACAATGATCTTGTCGGGAAATCTAGACAAAACAGGCGTATCTTATTTAGCATATACATAGATGCCAAATGCACTTCATCAAACACTATAACATTATAAGGCGAACGGTCGCATTCAGGCAGTTCATCGCCTTTCTCAATAGCCACACAAAAAATTTGTTTAGAGTGATTGTCTCGTCTCTTTCTCCTGCGATCGTCTGTTAGTTGGCACAACGAACAACACATTGTATGGATTAACTTTGTTAATGCCTAAACCACCTCCGGTGGTGTAGCCTAAATTCTTAAACTGTTCTCCCATATAACTCTTGTGTGTTCCTGCAACTGTACCTCTAATAAGACACTTGCCTCCCACATTCCATAATCCGCTGACATATCTGTCGTTAGTAGGTTGGGCTGGATTAACCAGCTGTAACCAGCTCATTGTTTTTCAGTTTGTTTCATCGGTCGGTAGTCTTACCCGTTTAGAACTTTTCCTGCCTCGACCCTTCGAACTTATGCTTTTCTTCTTCAATCTTCAAGACTTTAAGGGTGTTTGCTACATCGACCTTCTACTGGTGAGTGCGTCGGTCTTCACACTATATACATCTACATCATTCTCTTTCATTGTCTCGCATGCTGCACATACTCGGTCATTGTGGTCTTTAGACACATTCATGACATAGTTTTCAAGTCTCCTCTATTTCGCCGTTCTCCTGTATATGTATAACACCATCTGTCGGAACAAGCTGCTCGCAACTACCATCCTTAAACATCACCCACCCATCCTCAAAATCCCACTCTTTAACTTGCTGTCTCATCTCTTCCGTTAATGCTGTATGTTTGTATTCTTTCTTCGTTCCATTGATGGCATATACCCGACCCCCACAGGTCGCCTGATAGTGGCATGCCTCGGTTAATGTATCAAACATCTTGCTCTTTTGCCCTTTGTTGCGGGCTTTTTCCAGCAGTCCGAAATTGATGTTGCCAACGTTTTGTTGGTCCCTCTTCCGCCCATAAATCGTCTATCATCTGCTTATCATGCACCTGATGAATGTGCGACGGTTGCTGGTCATCTAGGGTATTACATTTAGCACCTTTATTCGTTAATTCTAGTTATTTCTTCAAGAATTTTCCATAAATCAGGTTATGCTTTTTGCTAAACATCATATTAGCATCAGCAACCTCCGCCACATACAGAGTTGAACTTGGCATATCGTTAATGTTTAGGGTTTCATTCCACTCCCTCCATATGTCAAACTGCATCAACATGGATATTCTTTTGATGCTTGTAAATGCTTTCGTAAAGGCCTTGTTAACATAAATTTCCTCTGTCTGGAGAATGAGAGTGCCCGATTGCACTATTGTTCTACATTCATTCAGTACATCTATATCAGTATCTGTATAGTGGGATTTATGCTTTTCGTTAAGGATAGTTCTATTCATGTTAAACATTGCCTCGGTGTTTTTCCTGTATACTTCTTCCGATGACACCACGACATCCTCATCATTTCTACTCTTGGATAAGCTCTGCGATTGTATGGTGCAATTAGAATGTATCACCTTATTGAGTCTCTCAATATTCAATTTCAGTTTAAGTTAGGATATAGCCCCTGCTTGATATTTAACAAAAGGTTGATTACCGCTTTGCTTGTAGGCGTGTAGCAGTTTTGGTAGGTCATTATCCCTATGTATCAGTACATGTTCGTCTTTATCTCTCAATTTATCAAGTCGTGTATAGTATCTATCATTTGACAGTCTTGAAGTTCTTGCCTGTCATTGATGTAATAATTATCGGACACCTTCACCGAAAAGTCGCGAGCCTGCGAGCCTCGCGAGGCATCTGCCGACGCGTCCTCATCCTCCCCCGTTTCCCGCTATTTACTTAAGTCGTGGTTCAAAACATAGATGTGTTTGTTCTTCACCAACACATTAAAGGTCTGAATTCTGTGTGAGTGTGTCGGTGGGTCATACTTGAAAATCAGGTTACAATTGCAATCAAGATCCGTGTTGCGATGCCATAGGCATTAAAAATTCTCTCCATTTGTTTATGGATGCTCCATTCTTGATAAACTCCTCCTCCGATAATTCTATGAAGTCCAAAACCTTATCTCTTGTCAGGTCTTTGGCAAGTGAGCCTCGTTTGTGTTTCATCAGTGTATCGCTGTAATGCTCTACCAAGGCATTTATCCAACATTCACCCTCTCTGAAAAAAATTAACTGTTGTACAACTGGCGTCTATCTCTGTCTCTACGAAGCGATGATAAATGCTTACATGTTCAGCATTTCGTAGGTTTTCGCTTGTTGCGTCATAGTCGCCGTCGTCTTCAATCAGTTCAACCTTCTCTAACCTGATGGCATCTACATGATCCGCTAATCCTAATGTGTCCCTGAATGAGACATCTGTTTTCATAACCATCATTGTTTTCTTAAACATGTGCTTATCAAAATGTGCCGTGGTTGTTATTTTACAGCCCCCTACAAAATCATTAGACTTGATGTTTGTTGTTATCTGCTGGATTTGTCAGCACTGGATAGTAAGACATGGCATTGGCTTTAAATTCTCCGGGTTCAACAGAGAATAGCATATACGACACTGAGTACTACTTCCTGTTCCCGACGAGTTTTTGCGATGCCTTGTTTTGTTTCTGTCTTACTGCCATCTTCTGCCATATCCTCCTCAGCACTTGTTGCTGGTTTCGTTCTACTGCCTTTTCCTTCTTTGCCTCTCGTGCATTTGCTGGTGTGTTCCTCATCTTTCCGTTATTGGTGCTTGGTCTTCACATTTTGCCACCGCCTTTTGACATGCTTTGTTCCCCTTCTCTCTTGATTTAGCAGTGCCTATTGTGACAACCACTGAATAAACTTACCGCTGTTGTGAATTGTGATATTCTGCGGTCTTCGTATAGGCTTATGACATTGTTAATGTTAGTCATTGTTTGGTTTGGCACTTTGCCTTGTTTAGCCTCTGTTGTGTTTTGAGGTTCCGGATGTGAGTTTTTATAAGCTTTCAGTCATCGTTAACATAGATATTAAATTTATATGGTACTATTTCGTTAAGTATTTTCTGTTAAATACTGGTGGATGTAAACACATACTTAAAGACACATGTTTTTAATACATAGAATAAGTTTGATGGCTTCTGAGAACGAATCTAAAACTATTCTGGAACTTGCCAACAGTTTAACATTGGAGCAAGTTCAGGAGCAGATGGCGTTGTATCATCGCACGTATCATAAGTTAAGAAAGGAACAAGACCCCGAATACATGAAAGGAAAACGACAAGGAACGGGAACGCTACTGGAAGGGGGAAGGACGAACCCCAAAAATGCAATCAAAAGTATACTGCTACTGAACTTATGATAATGAAGGCACAGTTAAAAGTCGAAAGGCAACTATTAACCGATATTAATAGTTATTTTCTTTTCTTTAGACTTTTCTTTGGTCGCGCAGGACTGCGACTTCCACTTGATCCCCCTCTTAATAATCTCATTGCTTGAATTACTTACTTCTGCTTGGTTGTTCTTTCTAGTGAGCGTGAGCGACTTGCTCCTGTTCTCATCATTCCATACATTCGGTCATATACTTCTTCATCAAGAGGTGGTTCTACATCTTCATCATCTTGATTATCAATTATATTCCAGTTATAAGCATCAATTGCCATATTTATTCCTGGACCTATCCCTTACCCTGTGTAATAGATGAGATTACCTCCCATTCTTGCCGTTGTTGATAAACCGTCTGTTTTACCTTACATCATCTAAACCTATCTACACTCTCTCCTGTTGAAGCACTCACCTGCCTTTCTTGCTTTCTATCTTCAGTTCCTTCTATTGCTGTGCTTGTACTTCTATTTGATGAAGCACGTGAATAATCAGTCGGTTCATTAAACATATCGGTTTGTGTTGCTTTGTCGGGGTTTCTTAAAACATATTTGCTTAAACCAAGATCATCAATTTCAACATCATCTGATAAAGACCCCTATTGTGTTATCTTCTGTCGTTTCGGCGTTATCTTTAATCGTCTTGTCATTGTTTCTTGAGCATTTCTTCATCAGTCGGGCGCCTTCTTAACATTATATCAAATATTTTCTTCTGAAAAACTACTAACAGGACTTCTTGCTCCTGCTACGACTGCTTCTTTAACTGCCTCTTTACCTGCTTCTAAAACAGCACCTCCTATTTCTTTTGTTCCGCTTGCTGTTGCTCCTCCTATTCCGCTTGATGAAGAAGCACCACCACCTTTACCTTTCCGTTCTTCGTCTCTCGCGACCCTGCCATTCTCTGCGATAATAGTTACTCGTTTATTTCGTTTGTCCATTTTCCCGCTTGTATCAACCTTTCAATGTAATTTGTCAAACAATATTATCTTGTTGGGTTTCTTCTTTGCCCTTTACGTTTAGTCTTGATGTTTCTTCTTCTTCTTGTTCGGGTTTTAGTTCTATACATCGAAATCTAATATGTTCTTCTTGGACACTTCTATCTTGCCATTTTGTGGTTTTGGTTGATAACCAGTAGTTTCTTTATGCTTCCTTGATAAAGGAGGTGCTTTGCGTCGTCTGCTAGTATAAATTCTGGGTCGTCTTCAAAATCGACTTCTTCTCTTTCTGCATCAGTATTAACACCTACTGGTAATGATTGTCTATTTGCTACATCTAAATCACTTCTTGCTGATGATGAGGACGCTGGTTGTGCTTGTTGTTGTCTCTGTAAATATCTTTCCATTTCTGCCCTTATTCTTGTTGCTTCTTCAATCCCAGAAAATCAGCATCATCAGCTTGACTGGCAAATGGGTTATTACGAAATAATGTTGCCCGTCTGTCTATTGCCGTTTCAATTGAAGGTCTGTTTTTGTCGCCTTGTGCTTCAACCAGTCCTATCACTTCGTTAAGGTTGGTCGTACCTTACTTTCAACTCTAATGTGTTAACCATTAACATATGTATGTTAGATTTAATTGTTTTCTGCCATTGTATCTTTTAGTTCTTAGTGGTTCTTTAACATTTCCTCCTTCGTTCTTACTGGCATCTTTGGTCTCTCTCGAACTGTCTATGAACATCGACTGAGTGGCCTTGATATAAGCTTTTCGTTTGATGTTGTATCCAATCACTTCTTAATCTAGTCTTGTTACCTCTATTCTCCGCTTCTTCAATTCTAATACTCATCTCTTCGATTGTTTTTACGACTTCCTACTTCGAAAGTATATTCAATATCGTAAACTTGTTCTGCTTGTGGCAGTCTTTTAAACTCTGGTTTGCTCTTATACATACTTATCTTGTTAATATTCGCGTAGATGAAAAATAGTATCGGTAATTATTCGTTTTCGATTTAAAACTTGTCTTTTGGGTTGTTCTTCTGCTTCATTGACTTCTGGTTGGTGTTTTTTGGTTTTTATTTGCTTTGATTTGCTCTTCCCGCTTATTTTTTCATTTGTTCCTTCAGTTTAGAGTCTAGACCCATGTGAATTTTGCCGTTTGATTATTGGTCTTGTTTCTGCTGGCTGTCCTTTGGTATCTTCTTTTGTCGCAGTCGAGAGACGCTACTAATTTAACAACTTTAGCGCTTCTTGGTGGCTTCTTCGGTTTTGCTTTCGGTTTAAGCTCCTTCAATTTTGGGTGCTTCTGCTTCTTTGTCTTCTTGTTGAGTCTCTTCTTCCACAATTTCATTATTTATCACTTAGGACACTTCATCATTGTTAGCCTCTTCAACCTCCTCATTAACCGTTTTCATATTCCTACATAGAAGTTAATTTATGTATTTCGCTCTTAAAAGTACAAGAGTAAAAAATATATCCACCTTGTTGAAGTTTACAACTTAGTCAAGATGGTTGGTTAATTCAAAATTCAACTTCATTTGTTAACTGTGGCATTAACTATATCTTAGTGTGTATGTACTAGGTCTATCAACGGTATCAACATATTTGTTTAATTGCGTTTCTACCCCAGTTGTTAGTTCTGAAGCTGTGTAATTAAGTTCTGGAATGCTTAGTTTTATCAAAATAAGCACCTGCTTCAACCGCTGGGGGTAATGCTTGATGCCTAAATTATATTTTTTCGTGTTCTTAACTGAATACCACGAATGAGGAATGCTTGCCTCGTGTGTGTGTGTGAGACATAACATATTCTCATCTACCTGGACAGTTTCAGGCAAGTCCATTGTAAAATCGGATGATACGCCATTAACTTTATTTGAACGGTCAATATAAACCAGGTTAAGTTTAAGTAGTGCTTAATGGTACAACGCCCAAGGCGTTATAGATTCGTTATTGTAGTTTGCAAATGTTTGTTTCTACAATACACTAATGAATGTACAAACAAAAAAGCCGAATGATGAGGTTCTACATCATGCACCTGAAACCAGAAGTAAAATAAATGAGAAAGTTAAAGAAGAATTAGCAGGGACAGAGGCATTCTTAACGGACACGCAAGGACTTAAATTAGTATATGAAGCCCTGACAGGACATACAGAAATGGCGGTATTTTATACATAGCAGGAACGAAAAGTGGGAGAGACGTATATGATGGCTTGAAGTTTGAAATTACCTGTATATAAGACATAACAAACGAAAAGGTATAAAGATGTGGACAGGTTCATTAACGACATGGTAAAAACTTGCCGGATTATAAGTCATAGGTTCAGCAGTGGGACAGCAAATAAATAGTGATTATGGTAATGTGTATAGACGTCGCAGTTATGGTTCCCTTTTGTCTCGGGACAAACGACCAGAAGACACGGGGACAAATTTAAGAATAAGAAAGGCGGTAGTATAACATTAAGCAGAGGAACACTGGACCCGCTACAAAATCATTCTTATGAAGATATAGGCAATGTGAAAAAACAAAGAAGATAGTTTACATATGGCAATATATGCAGATTAAGTTTTTGTACCATTCAATACGAATGATACACGTGCATGTGAGTATAAATTGCATGATATTAAATACTGTCCTAATTGCAAAGTATGTCGTGATATGAAAGGTTTTCGTGGTTTAAATAAAAAGCCAACGATTTTAACAAATTATGTCGGAGATTCTTAAATGGCACGCGTGGTTAAAGGATGATAAAAGAAAGCACCAAGTCTGTATACGGGTTTTTAAACGCATTTTTTGAAACTATGAAAGAAGTTATGAAAGAAGTCTTAATCTAAAGCTTTTATGTATGTCTGGCAAAGATGATGAGGTTGCTGTACAAGCAATCAAGCGCACTAGCAGTCAAAAGGTTTTAGAGAAGTTAGAACTCATTGAGCAAAACCTTGATGAATTAATTAATAAGCCCAAACAAGTTAAACAACCGATGGCTAAAGATAGTGATGTTTATAAGAATACAAGAAGCGTATATGTGAATAAGCTGACTAACAACAAGGATATTAAGTTTCCGAAGAAAGAGACATTAGAATATTACGAGAAAAATATTGACGACCAAATGAGAGCATATTGAATATTGTATTTTTACAAAACATATTTTATAAAACGCATTTAGATATTTTAGGGCGTACATATTAATGGCAGAAGCATGTGGAAATACAAACAAACAGGAAACATCAACAATTAGTAGTGACCTGAACGTGATAAAGTATAAAGTTGTGAGTACATCAACCGACGACATACCATATATTGAAAACTGCGATATGACGACTTTTGTAAGGAATGGAAAACTAATTCAGTAGATATTGTCAGAACAGCAGAAGCAACAACAAGAAGAGTTATTTCTGATAATAATCATTCTATGTCGGGGTCATGTCCGAGTTCAGGGTTATGGTCTTTGGGGCTTCTTTATTAGGCTGACATTTCCCAGTTCAGGTTTAGGATATGGATAAGGTTATTGGTTTGGGTGGCTGCTTTGGTTTAGGGTCTGCATTGGATAATGTTATGGGTTTGGGTGGTTGCTTTGGTTAGGGTTATGGAAAAAGTTTTGGGTAAGATTTGAGGTAGGAGTATAGGCGAGGGCATGGGGACTGCGAAATGACCCTTGCTACTTATTTAGGGGTCGGAATAAGTAGTAGTATTGTTCCCTTATAGGGTCCTTAAATAACCCGATTGCATTTTACTCCAAACCTCCTCTTTAGGCAGATTAAGTTAAGTTCGTCTAATTCGATTTCAAGGGGGATATCGCATTCCTCTCACGCCAAACCTTGACCATTAAGGCCTGTTGCCATAGGCAAGGCTGGATAGCTGCGGCAACTCCCAAGTTCTGAATTTGAGGCTCGGGATTTTCGGGCCATCTCCAGCGATGCAGCCAAAGCTGTAGTCAAACCAGACAGATCGGGCCAGAGAAAGCCATCAGCAGCAAAGCCCCTAAAGCCCCATAAAACCCTGTAGGGACCCCCCAGAAATTCTATAGACTTTGCCATAGACACCTACCAAACGCCGCAAACAGAAGCGAGAGGAACTTTGGAGAAAAAGCATCAAGACCTTACACAAATTCGGTTGGAAACACTGCGAAAGAAACTGTAGAAGCTTGAAGCACCATTAACAAAGAAGACTACCTGGTCCATGAAAAACATCATAAACCCTGCAAACCCTAAACCCCCATAAACCCTAAACCACCGTGGACCCTAAACCCTAAAACCCCCATAAACTCTAAATCCTAAACCCCCATAAACTTGTGGTTTACAGCGCTTGCTTTGCCGGGCGAGGTCTCGGCTGTTGCGGTGCAGTCCTCCGAAGGCCCGGTCGGCCACTTAGGGTTCATAATTTAATGCGATAGTTAGTACAGTGTACAATTTTGATAGCCATAATATACATATATATATATATATCTCATTATGCATATCAGACTGAATCAGACTATATTATTTTCCGACTCGCCTGAACGCTTTATCCAGGAGGTTGCAAAGAAAGGTGTCACACAACCATGGGACAGTCTTTCTCCAACCACCGTGGCAACAGTGACACAGCCGTGGCAAAGATCCAAGATGCTTGACTTCGCTAAGAAACAGCAATGCAGTTCAAACGAGCTCAAGGAAAGGTTTTTCATCAACGACCGTGAAGAAAGAAAGTTCCTGGGACACCATCGTGGCGAAATTCGGCAAATGTGTCGACAGTGACACCAGACAGAAAACATCAAGACTCAGCCGCAGATTTCTTTATAAGACGTGACAGCCATCCCGCTAAAAGCAGCTACGACAGAACGCAAGGACCCCAGCGTCATGTTCAGAAAAGTTTGGGGCAATCATACATTAACCGAGAAGAATACGGGTGATCATACTATACTATTATACGACAACATGTTATATTATACTATATTAGGTTCTTTTCGGGTTCTTTTGGGGCTCCCTGGAGAGATGTTTCCGGGGTGATTACGGGGTGCTTTGGGTCCTTTATAAGCGTTCAGGGGCTTTGGGTTTAGGCTTACGGTTGCTTTTCTGTGTTCTTTTTGTTCGTGTGCCGGATTTAGCACTCGTTGTTTGTTGGAGAGATTTTATCTTGTTTTTGTTTGGTTTTCTAGTAGGTTTCCACACCTGTTCGATGTTAAAGTGTTCCTGTAAAGGTTCTATCGGGTTTGTCTAGGGTTTAAGCGGGGTTGGGGGGCTTCGATTTTGTGCTTCAGGGATCCAGGTCAAGGGTTCGGTTTTGGGGGGTTTGGGCTGTTAGGTTTTTGGGGCTTTCCGCTTCAGGGTTTCACGCTTTAGAGCTCTAAGCGTGTTTAGTTTGGGGTTTTTGTGATTTTAGACTTCAGTTGTTACGTTTTCGGTGTGTTGTACTTGTCGGTCATTTCGCGGTCGGGGGTTGTTCGGGCTGCGGCTGTGGAAGTGGTAAGTTGGGAATCGCAAAGGTCGAAAATACTCCGGCAGCAACAGTACCTGTAACAAGAACGGAGGGCCTAGAGACATCCTCGCGGAGCCCTTATGGTGGGAGTCATAAACGGGAGCAGAATACCTCCCTCTTCGATGTTCCAAACCTCGACTCTTATGATTTGCAATATTTGTCCTTTCTTGTCCCTGTATAGCATTAGGATAAGATACCCCAAACCCCACATCATCTCGGTCAAGCGAGATGAGACGCTTTCTTGTAGCAAAGTCCAGCAACGTAGCCTTCGAACCTGTCCAGCCAATTCCGACAACACTACAAAATAGCCGATGCAGCTACCCTAAACCCTAAACCCTACAAGCTAAACCCTAAACCACACGAAGACTTCACCGATTCAAAACCGAGAAGCTTCCTTTAGTTTCAAAGAAGCAACAGACAAGTGTTGCAGGTTTGGGGGGACAGATTCTGTCTGTGTTTAACCCCACCCCTAAATTAAAGCCGATACTCTCAATCCTCAACTCTGAACTAGGATATTCGTTACTACAAAGATGACCTGGTCGCAGCAGATATTGGCCCCCAAAGCCAGATCCTCCAAAACAGATTGTGAGTCAAACCCTAATAGGAGATCTGGGTGGGGGGCCGAAACTGCTGAAATGAGCGAGTGCCATGGAGCTCCGTGCCAGGGCTGAATGACCTTTTCTTATGAAAAGGACCCCAAAAGGGACAGTAATTTAGGGAACTACCCACGAAATCCTAAACTCAGGCCTTCGACCGATGCCGAAATACAGTTGAATTCAGAGAGCCCTGAACCGCACCTCGCTGTTACCTAACACAACCTTACATCCGATAGAATCCCTGGAGAACCTGTGAAGCCACGGCCCCTCAACCCTAAACCTTATGTGGGAGTTTCCGACAATTGGGGTACCTTTTTGGGGGGTCCTTATAGTAAGGATCCTACTATTTAGGGTACTATATTAGGGACCCCTATTTTCCGAAACTCCCATATAGCCTGAATACTTGCTCTCCCTGTTATAATACGGCAGCTATTTTGGGTACCCAAAAAGGGACCCTAATTTTGACAACCACCTATGTAGACCCTACGCCCTAAACCCTACACCCTATGGAGACCCTACGCCCTAAACCCTAAACCCTAAACCTTAAACCCTATGGAGACCCTCCGCCCCAGCAGGCCTCGCCGAAGTGAACGCCTTCGCGCGAGAGGCGACGGACCGCACAGCGATCTTATCCAAGGCCCCCCGTCCCGAACGGCTTCGGGTTTGCTTTAGGGGCCTCAATAACTGCCTACTATACTATACTATTTTGGGGGTTCCTTATTATAATTAGAGTATATATAATGGGCCCCAAAACTTTCAGGGTTTAGAGGTTTCGGGTTTGCGGCTTTAGGCTCCAAGCACTTAGGGTTTTGTGGCCTTCTCCATGGTCGCGTAGAGCCAAAAAACTCCGAAAACTCTGAGTGCTAGACCTCCAGACTGAGCCAGAGAGCCTGTGAAAGATTCCCTGTTCAGGGGCTTAGGGTTTAGTGTAGCCTTCGAAGCAAGCCTGCAACGCTGTAACAAAAGTCGAAGACGAAGATGCTGCGCCTGGTTTCACAGGTGGGCAGCAACCCTTAGAGGGTGCAAGAATACTACCATTATGCAATTTGGCAATTAGGCCCCGGAAGACCATTCCAAGCATGCATGGTTTCCGAGGACCAAATCCCATATTAGTCGCAGATATGGATCCTGTTCTTTTTTACCGCCACTCTTTAGCAAACCCCAAACCCTAAACGCTAAATCCGCAGCCCCTAAACCCCAAACCCTAATTTCGCAACCCCAGACCTTAAACCCGAACAACCCCCCAACCCAGGCTCGAAGTATTTAAAAAACTAGGTGGCAATTTGGGAAACTTTTTAATTTCCTTCATGGTTCCTATAGAGGTACCAATTCATAAATACTTTTCAGAGCACCAAAACTACAACCCAGAAAAGGAAGCATGCCCAGGAGCAGCTAGAACTGCGGTCCGCCGAGCTAAAGGCGAAATTGGGTTTGTACAAGGGCGACACAAGGGCCCTCTAAGGATTCTTTGACAGGGTTAGGGTTTAGGGTTTAGGTTTTAGGGTTAGGGTTCCTTCAAAGGGGGTTAGGCGGGGTTCCTGAAAGGCTTTCTTTGGAGGGTTCCTGAAAGGGTGTTATCAGGGTTCTGTAGATCTTGATCAGATCCCTTGAGGGGCTTCTTTTCGGGGTTCTTTAAGCGATTTGTGGGTTCAGGAATGGGTTCTGTGAGAGGGATACGTAAGGGTCTTACATACGGGTTTGGGTTTTTGGAAGGGCGTCTCAACCTTGAGGCTTTTCGTGGCTTTTTAAATGGTGTACACAGGGCTAAGGGGCTTCTATAAGGGTCCTGTATGCAGGTGCTGTATAAGAAGATTTCGACAATGGGTTTTGGGGCTAAAGGCTTTGAGAGCTTATGGGGCTTAGGCTTGCAGGTTTTTGGTTGAGGGTTTGGGGAGGGGGGGAGCTCGATCGTTGCGGGTTTTGTAGGTGTAGCGTTTAGATGTGGGGGGGTTCAGGGTTTAAGGGATTCGGGTTTCGGGTTCAAGGTTTGAGGGTTGAGGGCGTTAGGGCCTTCAGTGAGCTCAGGGTTCTAGGGTGTAGGGGGTAGGGCATTTAGGGACTTAGTGTCTGCAGTTCGTTGCGCTTGCATCATTCAACCCTGAACTGAACCCAAGCCCCAAACTTGAAGTCCCCCCCTATGAATCCTGTAGCAATGTTTTCTACATCCCTCTTCTCATTATTAAGGCCATATTATCGCCGAACTTGAATGTGCCAAAACGATATATACATTCAATTCTTTTCGCAGGGTCGCATTCAGGAGCCACACAAGGAAATTATAATCGGAATAAGAAACCCTTAAAAGGTGGGTCTTTTGGTAGGCCCCGAAGACTCTGTGCCTCGACCTTTCTTGCCGCAAATCCTGGTGTGGCAGAGAGGTCGCCTTCCTGGCTGTTAGCAGGGCGAGCCAAAGCCAAGCGTCCGCCTCGTGGCCAGGCACGCAGGTGAAGACAAGGATCAGAATCTTCGTTTGATCCAGGACTGTGTCTGCCAAAGAAACCCTAGTCAACGCACGCGTTGACTACGAGGTGGCCTGGTCAGCTGAGGACTCCTGCCTCAGCCAGCGCACCAAAGATGTCAAGCCCTCAAAACCTCCAAACTGCCAAAGCCTCCAAAGTGCAACACTCTAATTAAGGTGCAGGGTTATTGATTGAGGGTTTCGGGGTTTAGGGGTAGGTTCAGGGCTTTAGGACGAAACACAACAACTAACCCTCGCCTCCCCCGAAGCAAGCCCAAAGAAGCCTGGTGACTCGGAGATCAACCCGCAAGGAACTCTTTGAGCGCCGAGCTACAGAGACATCAACGAAGCTCGAGGTGGGGCTCCTTTTGTCCCTAAACCCTAAACCCTAAACCCTAAACCCTAAACAGCTCGAGGTGGTGGGAGGGAGGGTAGGGGTTGGACTCTGGCGATGGGGCGGTGCTACGGGGGTTTGAGCGGTCAGTGCTTAAAGGTGCTGAAGAGTTCAATTCGAAGGTCTGCGCGTTAGAGCCAAGAAGGGTCGAGTTGAGGGCATTGGGGGCTTAGGCTTGGGGGTTCATGCTTGGGTTTGGAGTGGGCGCATCCCAATCTTGATCTCCGATACCTTTCTACAGCGAGTGTGCATGCAACTAGCATGCCAACCTGCCTGGAATGGTTTTGCAATATTGTGCATACAGCTGCTGTGACCCCTGTTTCTGATGAAAGGCCCTGATTCTGCACCGGCAAAGTTCCTTTGTTTCGAAGTTGTAAATAGCTCGCATGCGATCGTGCTGGTCATGAAGGAGGTGATGCTGATGACTACACTGACGACGACGAGGACGACGAGGATGAGGATGAGCATGATGATAGTAATGATGGTGATGATGGTGATGATCATCATGATGATCATGATTATGATGTTGGTGATGGTGGTGTTATGACGATGGTGATGATGGATGGATGGATGGATGGATGGATGCATGGATGGCTGGCTGGCTGGCTGGCTGGCTGGATGGATGGATGGATGGATGGATGGATGGATGATGATGATGATGCTGATGATGATGGATGATGATGGATGATGGATGCTGCCGATGACGATGACGAGGATGAGGAGGACGATGATGATTTATGCTGATGATAATGATGGTCATTTTGAATTATGATTAAGGTGATGATGATGATGTTGGTGATGATGTCGATTGTGTTGCTGATGTTGATGATGATTATGGAGCTGCTGCTGAAGATGATGAGGTCCATGATGGTGACGATGATGAGTGTGGATGTCGATGAATCGATGAATGAATAGGTCCGAAGTGGACATATATACTCCATACAGCTCTACGTTGAAGGCTTAACCTCCCTCAACCCTTCCCAAGCTTTATATCCCAATGCTTGAAACTCCAAACCTAAACGGAAGCCCATCCCACATGCCCGAAAGTCTAAGCCCTAAACCCAAAACCCCCAAGACTTTTGGTTAATATAGGGGCCTTAATAATTAGAATAGGGTTTTGGGGCCCGAGATATTTTAATTATAATAAGGGACCCCCAAAGTAGTATTGGTAATTATTAAGGCCCCTATATTATAGTACCCTCATGGATCCCTTATGGTAGCCCTTATAGTCCCCTTTAACGGAACCCTAAACCCTAATTATTTAGGCCCCCAAAAGGACTTTTCGCCTCCAGGTGTTGCGAGCCGCCGACGCCGAGCGCAGTCAGGCTCTTGACCGACTGTCCAAGGCTGGGAGCCCCCAGGGGCCGACCTCGGTGCCCCTTCTTAGGGGCTTTAGGGTTGCTTTAAAGGTATCTACATAAGGGCTACTATAAGGGATCTATAGGGGCACTATTTTATTGGGGCCTATGTAATAACTACCTATACTGTTTTGGGGGTTCCTTAAAGGGGTCTATAAGGGATCTATTTCGGTGTCCCTTCTTAGGGGCCTAAATAAATAGAATAGGGTTCCTTTGAAGGGGTCCTTTACGGGTACTATAGTAGGGCAATAGGGCTACTATGAGGAGGGGCCTTAATAATTACTCTATTTGGAGGGGGGGGGGGGGGTCCTGATTATAAGTATAGCATAAAATACACCCAAACCCAATTCTAATTGTTAAGGCCCTATATTGGACGGAAGGCCCCTAAATTAGACGGTTCCGTCAAGGGTTTGGGTTTAGGGTTCCCTTAAGGGTCTGGGTTTAGGGTTCCGATATGAGCTTTTTTAGCGGCTTAGGGTTTAAGGTTCCTTCAAGGGTTTGGGTTTTGGGTTCTTGCAAGAGTTCCTTTATGGGTTTGGATCTAGGGTTCCTTGAGTTCCTTGCAGGGTTTGGGTGTAGGCTTCGTTTGAGAGTTCCTTTGAGGGTTTGTGTTCTTTTTGTTTGGGTTCCTTCAGGAGTTCCTTTATGGGCTTGGGTCTAGGGTTCCGTTAAGAGTCCTTTCAATGTTTGTGTGTCGGGTTCCTTCAAGAGTTCCTTTCTGTGTTTCCTTTAAGAGTTCCTTTCAGGGGTTGTGTTTTGGGTTCCTTCAAGAGTTCCTTTACGGGTTTCGGTCTAGTCTAGGGTTCGTTTAAGAGTTCCTTTAAGCGTTTGGGTGTAGGGTTCCCTTGAGAGTTCCTTTAAGGTGAAGTGTTTGGGTTTAGGGTTCCTTTAAGAGTTCCTAAGGGTTTGGGTTTAGGGTTCCTTTGAGTGTTCCTCTAAGGGTCCATGGTTTAATTAGGGTTAGAAGTTCCTTTTGGAGTTACTTCAACTTTTGCGTTTTGGGCTTTTCTTCCTTTAAGGGTTTCTAGGAGGATTGCTCGAAATGATCCTTTTGAAAGGGTCCGTAGGCTTGCTATCAGGGTTTCCTGTAAGGTTCTCGTAGGGCCTTGAAGGGTTCGTTCCTTTCGGAGCTTCTATAAGGGATCTGTAATATTGCATCCTCAGCCCTCCTTAATGGTTTCGAGCAGTATAGGGCCCTTGATACGTAGAACAGGGTTTTTCGAAGGGGTTCTGAAATGGCTCGTCTCAGAGCTGCATAATGTTGTTTGGGTTTTATAAGTGTGTCATAGGGGGTTTACAGTGCTTGTTAGGGATTGTGTCCAGGTCAGTAGTGGCCTTGTAGCTGTGTATGATTGAATCGGGGGCCTCCGGGTTAGGTCAGCGGGGCAGTGTTGCTTCCTAAGGTCAAAGCTCTTGGAGGTCCGAGCACTTCGCCCCCTACGTCTACTGGGGGGCAGCAGGGAAACGCTGGAAATGCAGCCAAGGCACCGTGAGAAAAATACTTCTTCAAGCCAGCTGGGTGTAGACGAGGCCAAAAATGTCCATACTCCCACGACATGGGGGGGCCTCTGCAGGACCGATCGCGAAGGTGCTTGGTGTGCGGGGCCGAAGACCACAGGCAACGGGATTGCCCAACCAAGGTCAAGCCGGCACCGAAGACTTCGTCCTCTACAGCTTCTCCTACTTCCTCGACCACCGCGACACAGTCAGCAACTGGACCAAAGTTCAGAGAATGGAGCCGGAAGGAGAAGTGTCTCCAACACAGCGATGTGATCCAAGGTGACCCAGTGTGAACGCTAGAACCCCTACTACAAGCAGCGGCAAAGGTTGCAGGGGCCAAACCACCGAAGAGTACCCCTTCCGTCCGAGTTGTGTTTATGCTGATTATTCGGAAGAGAGGTACCTTAAGTTTGCTCTAGGGGATAGGGGTGTCGGTGTAGGGGTTGTAGGGCCGGGTTCTGGGGATAACTGTTTTTTTGCCTGCTACAGAGTCGAGAATTTTCAATGCCATATTACAGAAATCGTGCCATTTACTACAAATCCCTGGTGTCGTACCTTAAACAATTAATTGATTTAGTTCCTTGACAAGAAAAGAAACCAGGTTCGGGGTCTTCACTACTCTAGGGTTGCAGGGTTCCAAATATGGATCGAGGGCCTCGAGTTTTAGGGTTGCGGCTGGATATCCTAAACAAGGCCTACAGGGGAGTTTCCGGAAATTGGGGTACCTTATTTGGGGGTCCTTATAATAAGGATCCTACTATTTAGGGTACTATATTAGGGTCCCCTTTTTTCGGAAACTCCCACATGCTAAGCCCGTTAACCCTAGCTGCGACGCCGGAGGTGTGTGCGGAGCAGAGTGAAGCGCGCAAAGGCCTTGAGTTGAGGGCTTGGGGTTTGGCTATAAGGTTTAAGCGTTTCGGGTTCATGGTTCAGCAAATGGGCTTTCGACGATGCGAACTAGGTTTGGGTTTTAAGCTTTCGAGGTGAGGGCTCGCAACTTTTTGGTTTCAATGATTCTGCTGGGTCTTGGGTGATAGGCCGGGTGGGATGTAGGGACTTCCAGGCGTAGTGGGATCCGGGGTACGGAGCTCCTCATCCTACAAGAGCAGTGTTTCTTGATGGTCTGACCGCAGCATTTCTTCCCTTTGCATACTCGTCTGTTTTGTTCGTTTCGGCTGTGCGCCAGTAGATGTTTCGCTAGTGAGCCGAAGGAGCCTACATACAGGGACATGGCTCTGCAGCAAGCATCGTGTGAGCTCGTGGCAATCCTGCGTATACGTATTCGATGTACTCGATCACCTTCCTAGGCAGGCACCGCCAAGGCGCAGACTCAGACTCCATCACCCTAAACCCGAATCCCTGAACCCTACATACACAACCCTACACCAAAGCATGCCCAAGATTGGCTCCTAAGTATCTACGATCTGTGCTCAAACTGCCCGGTTTGGACTTTCTGAGCCTTTCAGGGTTCAAGGGCTTTTCTGACGGTTTAGGGTTTAGGATCCAGGGTTTAAGGGTTTAGGGTTTGGGGCTTCAGTCTTGAAAGGTGTCGAGGGCTTCGGATTTAAGGTTAGGGTTTTGCCGCTTTGAGGTGCAGGGTGGTTATGCTGTAGGATTGCGGGTTTTCGAGAGTTTGGTCTCACAATGTCGGGAGGGATTCTTGTAATATTCAACAACAGTAGAGTGTGGATTTAGGTAGGGGACTTTCGCAGCTCGTAAGAGGAGCAAAGCTTGCAAGCATTGCAGCTGGGATTTCCACTTTAACAGCTGCCATCATGATGCATGATCACTCCTACATGGCCGTCCTCATCTTCTTCTGTGGCTAAACATTAATCCCAAACCGCAGCAAGAGCACATCGCTGAGCCAAAGTTTGAAGGTTGATTTGGTGTTTGGGGACACACGAGCTGCAGGGTTTGAGGTTTCAGCGGTTTCGTAAGCTTGCGGGTGTATATTCTAGGCTGGTGCCAGGGTTTAGAATGGTGGCTCTTGTTGCAGCCCTAAACCCCAAACCCTAAGACCTTAAGACCCTAAACCCTACACTCCTAAACCGCTAAGACCCTAAACCCTGAACCCTGAGCCCTACACCCACCCCAAAACCCCAAAAGCAGGCATCGTGGCAGATGTCGAGCGCTGCCAGTCCAGCGACAGGCGAGTCTTTAGACTCGACTTGGGGCTTCGGGGTTTAGGGTTGGTTTGGGTTTCAAACATCCCAAAGTAACCGAAACCACCGCACAAACTTCGGCTTGCTTGTTGGGGTTTAATGCCGGGGTTCAAGACTTAGGGTTCCAGGCGCTTGGAAGGCTTCTCGGTGCATTTTCATCTCCTCTCCTAGCCTACCACATCATAAATGTGTATGTCCAGTGCGGTTTAGGGTTTAGGGTTTAGGGTAATAGGTAGGTAGATAGATAGATGGATAGATATGTAGGTACTGTAATGTAGATGGACAGATAGAGACAACTGCACAAATCCCCTTCCTGCTCCAAGCAAGTTGGAGAGGCAACTTGAGGATGCACTGAAGCGCGTCGACGCGAAGGCCGCCGGGTTGGGGTTGATTTTACAGTTGAGCGCGGAGTCAAATCTAGAAGTTGGATTCTGGGTGTGGGGTTGTTGTGGGTTTTTCTCTGTTAATGACGGCTAAGTAAGGAGGTCCATTGTCTATGGTCAGGGTCTTATAAGGGTTGTTCAGGGGTTCAGTGTATAGGGTTTACTTTGAGAGCAATCACCTAGCGCTTCAACGGGTTACGCCCTACCGAGCAGGTGGCCGACTGCTTTGCAGGGTTTGGGCTGCAGGCAGTTTGACTGCTCTTGCCGGTGTCATGGTTTTCGTCTTTTCCAGCTACTGCAGACGTTGGTTGACCTGGCCAGCGAAAATAATGAGTGATTCCTGCAGCAGTTATGAGCTAATGCTTCGAAGGGAACCCGGGGTCTGCATATCCGAACTAAACCCAAATTATCCAAATTCGTAAGCCATCCTAAGCCTACCCCAAGAGCCTTGGCGTTCTTCTGGTTGGCTCTTAGGACTTTAACTTTGTGGGTTTCTATATGAACCATAATAAGGAGGCTAAAAGTTAAACTTTTTGGAGGGGTTCAGAAGTCAGCCAAGGAGCCTGTACCCTTCCCCCGAAGCCTTTTTGGAATTGGCGGCTGCCCAAACCCCAACAGCCGTAAAGCCCCGTCCCAACACCTCTAACATACCTAAACCGTACTATTCATCACCGATTCCCAACCCGATCCTACATCACGAAAGTTCGAGAATCCTAACCCCTCAGCCACGACAGGACCTAGATGACCTTAAACCGGGCAAGCCTATTCTCCAAATTCTGAGTCGCAAAAGCTCTTGACTCTACGATCCTACGGACCATCAGATCCCCCCAAACCCCCCAAAATGCCTTGCAGCCCTAAACCCTTAAACCCTGAACGTAAAGCCCAACAATGCTGCAAGTTCCCAAAAGTGCTCTCTCAACCATAAACCCTCTAAACCCTGAGAGAACAACTCTAAACCAGTAAACCGTCTTGTGAGGTGGAGTCTGCCGCCTCCGTGGCCGCGCAGTGCACCGAAGGCCACTTCGAGATGTCCGATGCGGGTAGGGAGAGGGGGGCGGCTTCGAGTAGGGCCCCATAAGGGTTCTAGAATTTAGATGGGCTTCTCTACGAGTAATTAGGGGGTTGATCTTCGTTGGCTTAGGGGCTTTTGTAGCTTTTGGTGTAGGCCTCACCCCAAAAAATTGAATAAATGCTCTCGGAGGGGGGTCTTGCAACGGAGGTTACTTGGAGTGTTCTATCGATTTTAGCGGAGAGTTGCTCTACAGGGACATACTTGGGCTGCCGCCTACGGTCCTACGTGCGCACCAGCCAGCCAGCACTCATGATGCGACCACACCATCAAACCCCGAAGCCTAAATCTCGACCCTTAAACGCTGGATCCGAAGCCCCCACCCCTAGGGCCCTAGTTAAAATCCAACCTCGAAGCCCCAAACCGCACAGCCCTAAACTCCTAAACCTGAACCCTAAATACTAAACCCCTAACCCCTAAACCCCAAAACCCCTAAACCCCAAAACCCTTAACTCCTAAACCTGAACTCGGCAGGTGTCGCCGAGGTCCGCGTCTTTGCACGAGAGGCCGTGGACAAAGCATCCACGCAGAGCAAGGCGCCGCATTTCGGGGGGAAGAAGAGGCTACGAATTATTAGAGGGGCCTGGCTACGAACGAATATAGGGGTTCGGGTGTAGGGTTCAGGGTTTAGGGTTTAAGGGTCTAGGGTTTGGGGGTTTAGGGGTTTAGAGATAATTTAGGGTTTAGGGTCTAGGTCTACATTGTAATCGGGTTTGGGGTGTATTATACTTGAACTAATATAGGGGCCGAAGTGACTAGAATCGAGTTTGGGGTATAGTATGCTATGCTATAACAAAACAAGCAGGAGCCCCAAAATGAAAGTATTGGTGAATATTTAGGCCCCATAGTATCAACGAAGACGGTGGTATCTGTGTTGGTTACCTCGGTTCCTACTGAGTCGCGGCTTTAGGTGTGCTGAAGGATTCTGGTGTAAGTAGCTAGGTTCCCCTTTAATCAGGATCTTAGTAGCTGAGTGGATACACTTTACACTTTTTGGTATAATATTACCCACTATAAAACTGAAAGTGTATTCGTCTTGGGGCTTATGAACCCAGCAACTAAGATCAGGATTGTCTTATAGGGCACTGTTTTCCCCGCAGGACCTCCTTTCCAAGGACCTGTGGAACAATCTTCCATGTGCTGTCAGAATTGCGGACAATAGAAGCTTATTCTGCCTGGGCTTTGGAGTGCCATACTTTAATACTTTTTCTTAAAGGAACCCTTATGAACTACAAGTTTATACTTTTTTCTCCCTGGTTACTTAAAAGCCCAGCTGCACCGCCCTCAAAAGCAAGGGGTACCATTAAGAGGAGCTCACGTGTTGCGAGAAGGGTTGAAATTGAAGTCCATAAGTCGCTGGAATGAACGACTTGAAACAACATGCCCCCTGTAGTCCCCGAACATACTTGTATTAGAATATATACCCAGGGCCCCAAGAAAGAAGCACAACGTTTGCGGAGCCTAAACCTTAAACCCTAAACTCAACACTTTGAGCCTTAAGTCCTCAACCCTGAACCCTCAGCTCTGAGCCCTGAAATGAACCGTAAACCCTGAACCCGAAGAACTCAACTCTGAACCTTTAGCTTCTCGCCCTACCCTACACCCTGCACCCTCAGCTCTGAGCCAAAAGTCCCCGAAGCCTGAGCTCTGCGCCCCAGCCTAAACTGGGCTTTGGAGTAGCATGCTTTAATACTTTTTTTCTTAAAGGAACCCTTATGATGAAACAAAAGTTTATAGCTTTTTTCTTCCTGGTTAGAAGCCCGAGCCCGGGCTCTGGCTCTTCCAGGAACTCCTAGAGCTCCGTTCGGCAGAGCTGAAGGCTGCAATTTGCTTTTTGCTTTTTGGGGTGTTTAGCATTTATAATCGGGTTTAGGGGGTATGGGGTTTAGGGTTTAGGGGTTCAGGGTCTAGCATATAGGGCCTCATGGGCATAGCAGGTAGGGTTTAGGGTTTTTCGGTTTTTTGGGCGTCGGGTTAGTAGGGTTTGGTGAATCTGTAGGGCTTAGTCTGTAAGTGGGTTTATGTGGGGCTTATGAGGAGTTTCATAGATTCTATAGATCTTTCTTGATTGCTGGTTGGTCACTTTTGGTTTTGCAAGTTGGCTGTAGAATATGCAGTTGCTCAAAAGGGGTATGTAATGCAGATTCGAGAGGGTCTACGGTCTTTAGGGTTTAGGGTTAGGGTTTTGGAGGTTTAGGGCTTGGGGCGTTGATTTGGGAATCACGGTTTGGGGATCACGCCTGATAAAGACAAGCTCTTGGCTTTGCGTTTAGCTTTGCGTCTACACTCTACGGTTTAGAGATTGGGTGTTAGTGTTTAGACTCTGGCCTGCAGACATAAAAAAAGTCAGAGTTTTCAGGGTCCCTTGTGTTATCAACCTTCACCCTTTGACGGGCGGTATAGCAACCCTAGATTGTCGCAAAAGGGTAGGGTTTGGAACAACAGGTAAGGTTTAGGGTTTAGGGTTTGAGAGTTTAGCGCTCCCACTTGCATGTTGCCCGTTCTTCCAGTTTCTGGAGACTTGCGAAGTGGGGTCTCGCAGATAAAAGGCGTTTAGGTGTTTGGGGTGTAGGGTGTAGGTTAACCACCCTAAACCCTAAACCCTACACCGTTTAGGCAGGATAGAAGTCGACAGAGGCCGTGAGGATGGCGCCTTCAGGTACAGAATCCTGTGTATGGAGTCTGTAGAGCCACGGTTTAGGGTTTAGGGTTTAGTTTAAGTTGTTTTCAGTGTTGAGGGGCCTGAGAAGAACAAAGATTCACTGCTGGCTAAATTCGTGTCAAGCCTAAGCTTAAGCAGACCCGCTGGAATCCGCCAGATCGACAGAGCCCCCTCTCCACTCTCAACCTCTCCAAGCCCCTGAATCCTGAAGCTTCTCTCATGAAGAAAGAAAGCCCTAAACCCAAAACCCTAAATCGGGTGACCAATAAGGAGCAGGTTCCAGCGAGCGGCCAGCAGAGTAGGAGAAAGAACGAGTTCGAGTTCGACAGCGGCACACCAAACAGAAGGCATTCTCCACGCAAGACAGATTTATTGGGGCGAGGGCCAGCCTGTGTTGGTTTAGGTTGCGGACTATTTGATCAGTGCCAACTCGCTCCTCAGTTCAGCCCCGAACTTTGCCGCCGGCGCGGGCGCGTACCACGTTGGCCTGCAGGCAGGCAAGAGGAACCATCTTGGAGGTACTCAGAGTCCAGCCTCTGTCAGTCCTCGAAGCAAGGCAGAAGGCCTGGACACTCTCCTGGCCTTCAAGCAGAGCACGTTCTTGCGAGACGAGGACTGCGGCCAGGAGACAGTCTTTCAAGATCGTGTTAGCCTCGCCGACATACTCGCCCAACGCGATGTGCCGTTCGGTGCTCCGCCCTCCACGATCTCCATGAATTTACGGTTTAGGGCTTCAGGGTTTGGGATTTGGGCGGTTCGGTGCAAGACGGCGATCGATGTCCCCCTCAATCATCACAGACAACAATATACACTGCTACTCAACATTATTTTGGGGTTGAAGGTGATGGGTGGTAAGAGTTATGTGACTCCTTTTTTAGCCCCTGCATCGCAAGCCGTCAACCCGAATATTATTGAGTTTTGGGAGTTTGGGGTAAAGAAACCCCAGGGAATCCATCCGAATCTCTTTATCTTGAACCTTGAGTACGATTGTAAAGTCTTAGTAGCTGAGTGGATACACTTTACACTTTTTGGTATACTATTACCCACTATAAAACTGAAAGTGTTTACTTTTGGGGGCTTATGAACTCAGCAACTAAGAAGTGGTTCAGGGTTGACGGATTAGGGTTCAAGGATACAGGGCTTGAAGTGTTGGGCCCACATCGCAAGCCCAGGCAGGCTTCCAGTTCAGTCTTCAACCCAAAGGTCTACAGCTCTAACCACCACAGGGTCTATCGAATTCAACGGAACCCCGAACAGAGCCCTTGACTGGGCTTTGGAGTACCATAATTTTATACTTTTTTTCTTAAAGGAACCCTTATTATGAAACAAAAGTTTATACTTTTTTCTCCCTGGTTACTGAAAAGCCCAGCCACCATAGAGTCGATAGACCTACAATTCAACGGAACCCTGAAAAGAACCTTTGGAAACCTGCATCCTAAATATTTGGGCCTTAATAATTAGAATGGGGTTTTGGGGCCCATTATACTAAAGTTATAATACGGAACCCCCCAAAATAATATAGGTACTCCCGCCTGCTCTACAGGCCCACATGACCAGACTACACGAAGAGCTGTCAAAGCAGACCTCGAAGGACAAAACAGAGCCGGGGTTTAGGGGGTCGGGGTTCAGGGAGTGAGAGCTTGCTGGGTTTAGGGTTGAGGGCCTGCATGGTTTAGGGGGTTCGGGCTTTTAGGGGTTGAGGGTTTAGAGGGTTTAGGAGGGTTTAGGAGGGTTGGACGGTTTAGGGTTTTTTTTAGGGGTTGGGGTGTTTAGGTTTCAGGGTTTTTAGGGTTTAGGGCTGAGGGTCGAGCAGTTCCTATACTCAGCGTTCGTTCTTTATATGCTGTTATATGATCAGCAAAACCGGCGCTGCAGGGTCTTACTTGAGGTTTTGTTTTTGTAGGGTCTCTTCCAGGGCTTTACAGACGATTGAATGCGGCCTTTTAGGATTCTTACACGGTCTGCGGCAAAGCTGCTTTGCTTTCAGTCACGGTGTACTCCAAGCCCCAGGCCCCAACAAAAAGCCTGAACAGTCTAGCCGTCTTAGTCTTCCCAACCTGTCTAACAGTTCCCCCATATCCATCAAAGCCCTGTCAAGCTTCCCCAAGCTCCTTTTTTTCACTTCTTACGCGCAACTCTCCAGAATCCCCCCAGGACTCCCCTACCCCCCAAGCTTCCCCCAAACTAACCTCTAACCCAAAACTTTAAACCTTACACACCATCAGCCCTGAACCCAGAACTCTAAACCCTGACCCCGAAAACTCGTACCAGAAGATGCTTTTCCCTAAGGCTCCATGTACCCATATAGTATATACTGAGGCCTTAAAGTACCTATAGAGGGACCCCTTTAAGGCTTAAGTATCTACTATAGAGGTACATGGAGCCTTTGGGTTTGGGAGGAGCTCCAAAGTCAGAGCCATTCGCTGGCAGAGCTCTCCCGTCGCGCGGAGCAGCGGGCCGAAGCCCTGCAGGCGGGTGTTGGGTTTAGGGTTGAGGGGTTTAGGATTTCGGGTTTGGGGTTTTATAGGTTACTGGTATGAACAAGGTAGGGTGTTTGGATTAGGGCTTGACAGGGTTTGTATAGCTATTTTTGCATCTTATAGTTGGTTTTCAATATCTCGTTATGGTCCCTTTGCAAGTATGCTTTGAATTTACCCCAAACTCTTCTAGTTTGTATTGTAAAGCCCCTTTCCTGCAAGGGTCCTAGAATCGGCTTATAGAGAGCACTCTGTTCTTTTTTCAGCGTGTCGTTGGGATCCAAGGGTGGGCGCCGCGGCCGGGGTGGAGAGTTGAGAGACTGTCACATTGTATTCTCGAGTCTAGAGGGGCGTTCATGGTCAATGGTCGGAACAGATCCTCGGGTATTTTTCGGCACATAGATACGGGAGACGTAGCAATTAGAATAGGTATCCATGTCCTTTTGTCGGCGATCTTGCTTTTCTTTTGGGATCATGGCTAGCCAGACAACGAACTACATGAGAGAGTATAGGTATTCTCACTTCCCTAGACCCTGAAGTCAAACCTTCCTTTCGAAACCGAAATGAGACCTATATTCCGAAGCACACAGCCTAAACCGTCATCCCTACCCCTACCCCTAAGCCGTAAATCCCTAAGTAGCAATACCAACTTGAAGTTTAACCAAACCCTAAACAGCTAAACCCTAAACCCCTAAACCCTTAAACCCCTAAACCCCTAAGCCCCTCAGCCCTAAGCCCTAAGCCCCTAAGCCCCTAAGCCCCTAAGCCCCTAAGCCCTAAACCCTACGCGCTAAAGGTGTCCTATCCCGAGTCTCCAAGCCCTCGGTGTCGGCAAAGGAGCTTATCGAGCGCCGATGCAGTGACAACGCGTCGAAGGTCGAGGTTCCGTTTGCTTAGTAGCTGAGTGGATACACTTTACACTTTTGGGGATAATATTATACCCACTATTAAATCAAAAGTGTACACTTTGGGGGGCTTATGAACTCAGCAACTAAGTTTAGGGTTTAGGGCTCCTGCTCGGGTTTCGGGTTTAGGCTTCAGGGTTCCTTTTCGGGTTTAGGATTGCTTCTGTGGTTTTGGGGATTTGGGTTCCTTGGAGTTTTGAGGGGAATCGGGGGTTTCGGGTTTATAAAGGCTGAGGAGAGGAATTTCTGCAGGTTTCCATCGGTTTTTATGGCGTCTTTCCGGGCTTTGTACGGTTCGTCCTGTGAAATAGCACCCTAAGGGTCCAAGTACCTAATAGTCATATAATCTCCTAAATAAATATTGAGCTACACAACTACTATCCTAAACCTGAGTACCTGATTATTGGGTCCTTTGGACCCTTAGGGGCATCGCAGTATGGACTTGAGGATTTGGGGATCCCACATGGAGGCTTTCAGGTTACAGGCTGTGGTAGCGGATTCTTGGGCTTTAGGGTTTAGGATTTGCCCCAAGGGCTAACCCCGAAATCTGCAGAACCCAAACTCAAACCCTAAACTTCGTTGAGCTGCCTAAGATACGTGAACTCCTTGAGCCTTGATTTGCCTAAATCCTCGCTGTCTTGTTGACGGGTTGTCCTTGGGTGTTCTCGGACTCTATGGCACGTCACGGTGTCGGGCACCGGCTTAGTTAGCGGTTCAACGCCAAACCCTAAACCCTAAACCTAGCGAACCAGGCGGAAAAAGGCGCTTAAACACAGACAAATCCTAATGACTTCAATGCTTGTGGGCTTCCGGGCTTGGACATGGACAGGCGCATCCATCCTGCACCCCTACACCCGGAAATCCTGAAGGTCGTGTTCAGTCGAGCTTCGATTCTGAAAGAGAAGATCCAGACATTCGTCATGGATCGTGGTTCTCAGGGTCTTTGCTGAGCATATTATAAAGTAACACACCTAAACCCCTAAGACGCTTTAAGCCGCAATCCCGACGCCCAAAGAAGAGCACTCTAGACTCTAAACCTTCAATTCAAAGTAAACAGCTTTGACTCAAAAAAGCATTCCCAAACCCGTAAAGATGAACTCTAAGTCTAAGCCCAAAGTAACCAAACTAAGCTCGAGAAGCCCAAAGACGGGTTTTTGGGCATCTTTTGTGATCCAACTGAGCTGGAGCATCCTGGAGGTGAGTGCCCTCGCATCGCAGAGCCACGAAGGCCGCGAGGGGGTTTGGGCTTTGCCGCTGAGGCCCTGGCTTTGAGTTGTTGTACGGCTTGGGGCTTTGCATTTAGGGTTTAGGGTTGCTTTGTGTTGGTTGTTGAGTGCTGTAGGATTGTGGGACGTTCGGCCTAGGCTTTGATGGGGCTTTGGAGTTGGAGTTTGGTCGGTTTAGGGTTTAGGGTTAAGGGTTTAGGGGTTAGGGGTTTAGGGGTTGTGGATGTGCCGCTCATGATTGCACCCGGCCCGAGATCGTGGAATATGGCGCTGTGGGATGAGGTGGCTCAACATAGGGGCCTTAAGGGTTTTGGGACCTATTCTACTGTACTTATAATAAGGAACCCCCACCAAAAGGCCATACCAAAAGGAACCCCCCAAAAGGACCTATATTGACTCCTGACCTGCATGCTTCGGCTGCGGAACCACCAAGCTTCACATGGTTGTGACAGTGGGAAACGGCGTCTTTTTGATCAACAGGACCACTGATGCCGTGACCTGCAAAGCTGGAAATGTCCTCGCCGGCTACTACAAGGGCAAGTTCGAAAGCGCGGAAAACCAGATCCAGGGGCCGGATGTGGTTAGCTTTGAGCTGAAAGACGGGGATGATGAATACTAAGCGCCTCACGAACTCCACTGATGCGGCAGTCAGCTTCCATGAGGTGCAGGATGCACCCACGAGCACAGGCCCAGCGGCTTTCACTTTGAAGATGAAGCCACAGGTTCACTTGGCATTCCGGGCCGTGGCCTTCCCTGCCAAGAATGAGGAAGGCAACGCGGGGCGCCTGTGAAAATCCCTTCCGTGCACCTTGCAGTATGGAGTCGATGCCGCCTCGCTTCGATGCTTTGGGCAGTGAAGTGGCCGGTCCTCATTGCTACATACGCATTGCCTCTGTCGAGGTGTTCTCCCTACAGTCTACAAATAATACACCCGATAAGCGCGAAGCGTTCAATCCCCTACAAATCCCGAGCTCATGAACCCTGAAAGCCCCGAAGCCTCAGCCTCTAAACCCCTGAGCCCCGAAGAACCCGAAGCCCCCCGAACCCTACAGCCCCTAAAGTCTGATCCCCTAAACCCTGAACCCTAACCCTGGAGCCCCTAAACCCTGAACCCCTGAACCCCTGAAACCCTAAACCCTAACCCTAGAGCCCCTAAACTCGTAACCTTGAGCAGCCAAAAAACGCGAAAGCCAGAATCCCCGGAAGCATTCTGTCTATCGCAGCACTGGTCTTCATGGTGAGTCCTGTAAAACCAAGAGACTCGACCAGAACTTCTTTAAGCATACAAAGGGGCCGCAATAGTTCGAATAGGGTGTGATTAAAGTGCCACTGAGGAGCCCCGAGAGATAGAATGATTCATTGTCTAGAAAGCTTTCACGCCATGTAAACACCACGAAAGCTTTGCAGAGACGTGCGACAACCAATCATGAACCCTCAGGCCGCTAAACCAGAGCCGTGACCGTAAAGCCCAAGTAAGCCTTCAATCAAAAGGCCTAAAGCCCTGTTAAACCCCGGTTTAGGATGTAGGAATTTGGGGTATGGCCATGCATCTTGAAACTCGACGGTGCAGAGTCTTAATCTTGTGCTTTCTTTGAGGCCTCGCAGAAATGAAGGCCTTTGCCCGCGATGTGGCAGACAAGGCCAAATTCTTCAGTTTTAACACATTAAGGCTCCAAAGGGTCACGAAAAAGAGCGTGCATGTTGTGGGTCTGAGTGAGTTCTTTAATTGTGCATCGTTTAGTCTCCTTGCTATGCGAGTGACGTATTCATGGAGACCGAAGATGCTTGTTTAGATAAGGTGGGCCTGTGCAGTCTGCAGGCTAACAGGGTTCCTCAATCTCTCACCCAGTTATCCTTCGTTTCAATGTCCGAATGGATTACCGTCAACTTATCGCAGCAAGCTTCAGCCTTTGATGAGGCATCATAACCAGTCTTTATATCAGCCTCAAGGTTAACCTTCAGGACCCAAGGTTCGTGGGCAGGTGGGCTTACGAAGGAGCCTTGTCATGACCAGTGAGGGATGAATGTTTAACATTGTTTTTTAGTCTAGGAAGCTTTATTCCTTGAAATCTAAGTGTCTGGCTGAAGGCTTTCGGGGTTTTAAGCCTTACGGTCCCAGGTGGAGTGTCTAGTGTAGGCAGCTTGATAAAAGGGTCTCGTTTTTTATTATATATTGTATAGTATATCCCAAAACCCTATTCTAGTGTAGGCTTGAAGAAGTTCTGCGCCACCTTTTCGATTAACCGGTTGTGAAGTGGTCAGTTCTACCGTTCTGCAACAAAAGCACCGTGTACCGACCCAAAGCTTTACTCCAGGAGCCAGCACGGATGCGCAAGAAATATTGGCAAACCAAAGACAAAAGGAGTTGCGCATGCAGCCTTTAAATGCAACTTTCCGGGCTGCACATGCAGTTATGATTCTAAGGCAGGGCTGGCCGCGCATAAATGTATTTCACATAAGGAGGGCACCTATAGGGCGGAGGGATTCAATTGCCCCAGGTGTGTTCGCTCCTTTGAAACCGAGGCCAGATTAACGAGACATTTAAACAATGAGCAGGGCCGACTGCGCGACCCGTACACCCGCCCGTTCTGTACGGGATACTGGCCAGGATTTCACAGCCTACGATTACACATGGCAAGTGCACACCGGTTTGAGGAAAACGATTTTCCTATGAGCTGTCCTGTCGGTCAGCATCAAGGGTTACAGGGTGACATGTTTACTAGTAATCATCAGTTCAAATGTCACCTGATCAGGGTACATCTTCAGTAGCCCGCAATTCATGCCCTCGCTTGCAGCATGACTGCTCAAGCCTGTACTACCAACGGAACGCTGCCATGGCCGACCTACCGTCCAGGGTCGACGCCCTCGAACGGGGACTGCTGTGGGTGGCCAAACTGTCGGTGGCTACAGCCAAGGGCCAAATGGCTCACAAACAATCCGAGGCACCAAGGAGAGCCAGGGTAAGGAGGGGAGCGGCAGGTTGGTTCTTTGTTTTGCTTCCGGCTCTTTTCGCGAGCGTGTACTCGACCTACTCAGGCAGTGGGAAAAAGGGGCCGCAGCTGCACGTACAACATAAGGTTGGGGGGTTCCCCAAACACGTTTTCTAAATTACATGTTTTGGCCTGCAACTCCACGATTTTCCACGGTTCGTGGCCTGTGTTTCCACAGTTCCCGGCTTCGTGTTTCCACAGTTGAGGGAGGGCCTGTGTTTCCACACTTCCGGGCTAGTTTTTCCACAGTTCGGGGCCTGCATTTCCACAGTTCCCGGCTTCGTGTTTCCACAGTTGTGGGCCTGTGTTTCCACACTTCCGGGCTAGTTTTTCCACAGTTCGGGGCCTGCGTTTCCGCAGTTTGGACTCACCGAAGACATTGTGGAAACTTCGTCGGGCTGGGCGGAAACTGTTGTGGAAACTTGGCCGGTGTCTGCGGAAACTGTTGTGGAAACTCGGTGGGGTAAGTGGAAATTTGC
>BGNK01002585.1:0-42814 GCA_003297005.1 Symbiodinium sp. clade A Y106 | reverse complement strand
CCCCCCCCCCCGTCCTGCAGGCCGCCATTCCTGGAGCCACACCTTAAGGCCATGCGCTCTGTCCTCGACCCCCAGGACCTCTTGTGAAAGTCAAGTGCATCTCGACTTATGCTCGATATCCCAAACAAATCTTAAGTCATTCCAGACTGGGTCTGAAACGTAGAAATTTTAAGTGACAATCCATGATACTGTGTGGACAAATCTAGTGCAACGTGCAACACTATTGATGTGACTGCCACAAATGCTATGGAAAACGAGACTACACAAAATACACGCCACCAGGGCGTGATGTTCTGTCTCGAAATGCAGAAGGCATGAGACATAGGCAAAATCGTTTTTACTTTAAAGAAGGAGTGTCGTAAATATGGGGCCCGTAATGTCTTATTTTCTGTAGAAAACCCCTTGAACTAAACACATAAACCCTTGCCCTAAACAACCCAAAGCCAGAAAGACACGAACCCTAACGCTGTAAAGCCTAGCCTCAATCCTAAATCCTCCAAGTGCTACAAAGCCCTTCAAGTCCAAACACGCTTAGCCTTAACACCTTAAAACTAAAATTGCACCAGTCTTAAATGTGAAGTACCTTTAGCACCCCCGTTACTCTTACCAACCCCCGGCAGGCTTGAAAACCCAAACCCTAAAGCCCCGAAGTGCTCTAACTCACATTCTAAAACCTACAGCTCCAAAGTTTAACCCCCAACCCCCAACCCCCTTCAAAACAAGCCTGGATTTCAGAGGCTGCCAAGGCCGCAGATGCTGAGCAAAATGCCCGAGCAGAGCAGCCGCTGGGACATGTAGCTTGCTGCTTCTACCAGGGCTTAGGATTTAGACTTCAAGATAGGGTATGGGCATTAGGTCATTAGGGTGGCCCCTTGGGAAGGCTGCGGACTTTGGGCCTTTACAGTTTTAGGATTTCAGGCTTTGGGCTTTGGGGATTCAGGTCTCCCTCGCTGTCTCTGTCCCCCTGTATCGGTTTGTGTTTTAGAGTTAAAAGGGTTTCGTATGGAGGGTCGACATTGGGTTTTGGCTTGTAGGGTGTTGGTGCTTCGAGCATGAACTCTGGGCTTGGATGATTCCAGCGTTTGGCACGGAGATTTGTGTTCGGGGTCTCGGCTCCGGGAAGCTCGCAACGTTTCAACGTAGCTTGTAGCTTGCACGGTTTTAAACCCCTAGACCCTACACCCTACCCTAAACCCTAAACCTTCCTTAAACCCAAGGCCGAAACTCAACATGGAGTTCTTGGCCTGAGAGCTGTCGAAACACCGCAAGCCGCTGAGATCAACTCCGCCCAGGCTCGCGAGAGATCTCGTCGATCTGCGCCGAGGTATCCACTTTCAGGGTTTCTTGGTCTGGGGCTTCAGATTTAGGGCATTTAGGGTTTTACGGTTCAGGGCTCGGGGCTGGTGTTAGAGGCACGTGTTCCAGAGTGCAACTCGTGACGTCACACTTGCAATTGTCACAGCGATCAATGGACGGTGTTGTGGACAACGATGGCGGTCCTGAAAAGGCTGGTCTTTCTAGTCGAGTAGTCTTTGCAAGAATGTTAGCAAGGAGGATCCTCAAGCCTACAGTGATGAGATCATCAGCAGTGGCAGCCGGAAGCAAGATGAATAATTTGTCAACTTGGTGTTTGCTTTGTTGGCCAGTCGTCGCAGTGGTGATCGTGTCGCTGCAGTGGTCGTGGTGTGGTGCTTTTGGTTGTCTGGTCGTGGCGGTCGTGGTGGTCGCAGTGCTCGCAGAGGCTGTCATGGTGGTTGTTCCTGGTGCACTGATGACTTTCAACTGGCGAGAAGGTTGTTTCTGTGCTTCTTGTTGTCGTTGTTGCTGATGTTTCCGCTGTGGCCGCTGCAAGAATACCAGTAGTGAATATTGATGTTCATAGTGACCGTATTAATACTTAACCTGGAACAAGACAATGTGACGGCTTATTGATGGTATCCTCTGGTCTCTGAGTTCTGCCTTCTGATAGAGGCCTGATGTCCGAGATCGAGAAGTGTTTGGCAGCCGACCGGCAGGGACCTCGGGGGGGTTAGAATTTAGAGGTTGAGGGTTACGTGTTCTATGTTTGCACTTTGCATTTTGAGTTGTTGATTTGGCGGGGCGGCTGCGCTTTGTGCTGTCTGGCTAATATCCAACTGGGCTGCAAGGAGCTGTTGTCTTCTTGGTTTGGTCAGTATAAACTCCCAGCTCCGGTGAGCTTGGAGAGCTAGGAATTTTCGACTGCGGACTTTTGGTCTCAATTGTTGCTTGGGTTGCTTGAGTTTGTGGTTCAGGAATCGTGCAGGGCTGAGGAAAACTTAAGGCCGTGTTTCCGTGAACGATGGTTCCGCAACAATGCTACGGTACGCAGCAAAGCTTTCAATAGCGCCATAAACTCAAGACACCTTTTAGCTCCTCCAAGCGGTTCCGGGCCGGTGCTGAGGGTATAAGGTTTAGGGTTAATGCTCAGTGCTAATTAAGACAGTTGAGGTTTATAGTCAGGCTTTATGCAGCTCAGTTTTTTTGGAGGGGTGGTGTTCGGACAAGGTTTAGGGTTGGTGCCTCCAGCTAAAGCATACAACACATCCCGAAGCTCAACAACATGTCATATGCAGTGCAGAAAGCGATGTTCTCTGGAGCAGCTGTGGCATATCCGAACCAAGACCTATTGGCAAGATCATGTTATGCAGTCCTTACGGTCATGTATCCGAAGACTTCGGTGCATAGTCCTCGAAGCCCCACGGCCCAAAACGCGTTTTTTCTGTACACCCGGATGCAAGCAGACCCTGCGCGAGGCAGCTGGAAGATGCACTCAAGCGAAGCAGCCAGGAGGTTGCCAGATGTGGCGAAGGCAGAGCTGCTAGTGGGTCCGCGCACAAAATGCATGTAGAAACGGCTTCGTCGTATGTGTCTGTGCGTACGTATGTGGATGCATGTGCGTATACTAGATAATTTGTGCGTATATACATATACATATACAGATACATCTACATATACATACACGCACACACACACACATTCGCGCGCTAGTATACACGTGTATGAATACATCATGGACTTGCTTCTCTCATGCAACAAGACATTCCTTACCATCACAGAACCCTCCTGCAACCCTTCACAGAAACCGTGTTTGTTTTCTTCAATCAAGCCCTTTCCAAGCCCTCCTATACGGAGATCCCTACAAGCTCTTATTGTCCTGAGTGTATCCCCTCGAAATCGACCCTACACCCTTAGCCATAACCCGACACACTAAAAGCAAAACGCCTAAACCCTAAACCTCTGAACCCTGAAGCCTAAACCCTAAACTAAAAGACGCCTAAATCCCTACAACCTAAAACCTGACACTCTATCGAAAATGCCATACTGTTTTCAGACCTCAGAGGCCTCGGAGAAGTTCGCAGCTTCGCGCGAGAGGCGGCGGAGAAGGCATCCACGCAGCTCAAGGCTCCACTCCCAGCTCCCACAGGGCTTAGGTTTTAGGGTTTAGGGTTTGGGCTTTAGGGTTTCGGGTTTAGGGTTTAGGGTTTCCTTTAAAGTAAGAGGTTTATAACAAGTTTACGGGTTCCTGCAAGGGTTTCTAAGGTGTTTCAGGGTTTAGGGGTTTGGGGATCTGGGGTTTTAGAGTTTAGGAGTTTCTATAGGTTTTCGGGTTTTAGGGTTTAGGGAATTGCGGTTTAGGGGGTTTGGGAATTTGGGGTTTTTGGGATTAAGGCTTTAGGGACAAGGGATGTGGTTAGGGCTTCAGAGATTTATTGGGGTTCAGGCAGATAGGGCCGAAAAGGCATCTAAAAATAAGCCTCCTACAGTTTGAGATTTCGGGAATCCTTGTTTAGGTTCTTCTTTGACTCCGCTGGTTTCTTCCGTTATGACTTCCGTGGTTGTCGGGTGTCTTTCTGGGTCCTCGTTCGACTATTTATGAGGGTTTGTATGGAGATGTCAATGGTTTGTTGAGGGCTTTATGTATGGTATTCTGGTTGATCAGCTTACTTTTTACCACCGCCAAGATAATGGTGGTACTTTTATGAAGTATTGTGGGTATGGTTGCTAAAGGTCAGTGCCTTTTGAAGGTCCCATCTATGCCAGCATACCGCGGTTCGGGTTGTTGTTGCTTAGGAGTACGGCATTGAAGGGAACGTTTGGGGTTCTCAACGTCCTGGTTGCATTGTTTAGGGGTTCAGGGTTTAATGTTAAGGTACGTTCCGTGAGGACGAGGAGCGGGCACTGAAGGCCACAAGTATGTTTAGACCTTCGAGTGTGTAAGCTTGCTAAGACCTCCCGAATTCCAGATCATCTTCGACGCAGTCATAGTCGCCGCACGCTGCGTCTGAAGCGCAGTCGGCAGGTAGAGATAGTTCAGCATGGCTCTCAAGACCACTCGAGCAAACAGGGGGCGAACTGCCACTGGGCTTGATATTTGATCCTTTGCTGCACACCTGCCATGTGTATATGAAGTTATGAGGCCAAATTATCAAATCAGAGGCCAAAGATTCCTGCATTGCAGCCGTGTGTTCGTTTCGGCGGGCAGGCTTTGAAGAACCGCCTATAAACGTCTGCAGGCTTGCCACTGGTAGGGTTTATAGTTCGTTGGCAAGCTACATAGGGGATCTCAGCCCAAAGCCCGTTGAATCTGGGTGAGAACGTGTATATAAGTTCATGCATACATGTACAGAGATACGTAGATGTATCCACATACTTGAAGTTTCGAATTTATTAATGTTGCAACCCCAAAGCCAAACCCCCAAATCCCTCCAAAAAGCCTCAACCCTAAACTCAAAGCTCTGAAACCGAAAGCCTGACCTGTTAAACCCGACAACCTTAGAACTAAGACTCAAATCCCTACACTGAACCCTGTAGCAAGCTTTACAGTAGCCCTTATCTGAGCTTCTTGACCATAGATCCCTTTAAAGGAAGCCTCAACCCTAAGCCCTAAGTAAGCCTTTGAAGAAAACCCGAAACCCCGAGAAAAATCCGCAAACTCGCGCGCAGGAAGTCCTAGAGCTACGATCCGGGGAGCTCAAGGCGGCTTACGAAAAATTGGGGGGTACCTTAATTGGGGGTCCTTATAATAAGATACTACTATTTAGGGTACTATATTAGGGTCCCCTATTTTCGGAAACTCCCATACAGTGATATCCTAGGGATCTAAGGACTCATATATTATGGCTTTTGGGCCCAAAGACCATACTATATAAGGCTTTTGGGCTATTTTGATCCCTATAGGGTTATGAGCTGGTAAACAAAGCCTTAATGGTTCGAGTAGGGTTTAGGGGTTCAGGGTTTAGGGGTGTATTTTATCGGGGCCTTAATAGTTAGAGGAGGGTCTTGGGGTTCAGGGTTTAGGGGTGTTTTTTAAGGGCCTTAATAAGGAACCCTCAGGAATACTGTTGGTAATCATTCCCGCTTGTACAGTCTGGTTTATAAGGCATTTACTGTGTGGTATGGGGCTTCATAGGGCTTGGGCTTCATAGGGCTTTTTTAGTGGTGTTACTGGTTGATAAGGCCTTTTACTGGGTTTTATAGGGCCTCTACAGGGTGCTCAGTGCTTTTTCACAAGGTTTTACAGGGCTGTTACAGGGCTTTATAGTTTTCTTCAGGGTTGTATGGTTGGTTTTGAGGTTACTATAGGCTATAATACAGATTCGGTAGCCTTTCTGTCCTGATGCAAAAGTTCTTAAGGGATCCGCCAGGATTCCTGACTGCTGAGGTTTGGCGGTATCCGGCGTACCGTCACTGACTGCTCCATTTATGATCCTTCACGACAATTGCCTGAGATGTCCTGGGATGGCAAGGTCAACTCGGAAACCTGGGTTCGACATTTGCACGCACTGTGGAAACCGCCGGGAGATGGCGCCTGGAGACTTGGACGGCGACGACATCTTCTTCAGCTTCTGGACAGGTCTGCTCGCTGTCCTGAGGGCGACCCAGGCGCCCTGCGCGGGTGCCAGGGCGAGAGCTTTCCTTATGTTGCTTCGTCATTCTCAAACGGACTGAAAATCCCCAAACCCTTTGACCCCCCTTAAGCGGCTTATCTTTGAGCATTAAAACCCCCAAAATCTGCAGCACATCCCGTCGGTCGCTAAATGGTCCTGAGGTACCCCGGGTTCGGAGTGGAGGTCAACTACGATGTTAGTGGAAAGAAACCTAAACTAAGCTATAGTACGTGTGTGCCATCCTGAGGATGGTGACGTTCTTTGGTGTTGACAAATATGATTGGTTGCCTCATCATGCCCCTGCAAGCAGCAGTCTGTCAGACAGCTCCTTCCCAGCTTCACCCCCACACCTAAACGTTGAGCAGTTCCCCAAATTCCGTCCGAATATAAACTCTGGGGGCTCAGTAAGCAAAAGAAGGGTTATGAATACCGTAGTTGTGATTGTCAGTAAATAGAAACTCCAGCTGCCTCATTTATAACTTTGAACCCTACTTGCTACACCCCCTGATCCTATAAGCAAGCCTTCGCGACGGTGCCTTCGAAACTAGACTTCCAGCTCATAACCTCAACCTCAGATCTCCTAAACCCTAACTTCATATTTTATAAACACCTAGAAAACTCCGTATAAGCCGCCAAAACCCTACACCGCCTTAAAACCCCAAACCCTAAGCCCTAAAAGGGTCCCATCTCTCACTCCTGGGATGTTCAGGAGCTCTTCGAAAAGCGCGCCGGCGAGGGTGACGCGAAGGTGGAGGTGGACGGGGAGTCAGTTCAGGTTTGCGGATACTATGAGTTACTATGGCGGCCTAAATAAACTACGAACGGTGCTTTTGGGTTTCTGGTTTAGTATACATCACCCCAACACCCTGTTCTAATGATGATGGCCACCAGACTACAGGCTCTGGGTTTAGGGATTGCGGGTAGATTACCTCGCAAACTCCAAGTCACAGAGCGAGAAGTGCAAGTTTCCCAGAGGAAGGGGTCATACAGATTTATTGACTTATATATATATATATATATTTATATTTATATTTATATACATATATAGACATTATATAGACAGAAAATAGCTCACTACAGGCCACAGCTTTAAGTTAGGGATTCAGACTGTATTCCCAGTACTTGTATAACTCGTCATTCCGTTACACAGGCTATATATGCATACTTACATATTTACATATATTTTTATTTATGTATTTATTGATTTATTTACGCATATTGTGGTGTGTTATATAGCTATATGTATATATACATATATATATGTACACACATATACATAGATAGATGTACAAATATCAATATGTATATATATATATATAGAGACAGATATATATATATATATATATATGTACATGAGCGCTACGGACGTGTTGTATCCTCTCGAAGGTCAGTTAGAGGCCATGTCTAGGAAGCCCGATGCTTGAATGTTCTTGTGTTGGCTTTCGCCGCAGGGACAGGATTTTGGGTTTGGGGTGGTGCCATTTTTTCTTAATTGTGTTTACGGCCGTCATGTGACTGCGGAAGCGTGAAAAAACCCATCAAGGCCAGAATATCTGACACACTTTTCTGAGTGAGCCCCAAACCCTAAATGCCTTATCAACCCGAAATCCCGACCGCTGCAACCTTGAATCCCAAACTCCAGAACCCCATGCATTTGTATCATGGCTGAACTCCAAATCTCAAACTTCAATCCGGAACCCAACGTTGCCCCGTGGGCCGCCCTGAAGGCCTAAAGGGATTTCTTCATTCAGGGCTTAAGGTTTAGGGGGGTTAAGGGTAGTGTGGGGGTTTGGGGTTTAAGAACCCTAGCAGCACTACTCCTTGGTTATTTTTGGAAGGGGGGAATGGGCCATATAGAGACTACAAAAAGGTACTCTGACAGGCCCCATTCCCTACTCAGAACTAGGGAGACTGGCCCCAAGGCCTAAGCCCTCAGCCTTAAACCCTCAGCCCTAAACCCCAAGCCTTAAACTCTAAGCCTAAACCCGAAACCCTCAGCCTGAAGCCCTAAGCCCTAAATTTCAGAGCCTTTCGAAGTCCCGTCCCGGAAGGCCCTCCGTGCCCAACAGCGAGAACTGCGCGAACAGCTTGGTGAGGCCTGCATCCAAGCGTCTAGGGTTTTAGGCTGTAGTAGGGTTTATAGGGTTTGGGGTTTTTGGTATAGGGTCCAGCCGTTTAGGGTTTCAGTGTTCACGTAGAGCTCCAGGGTTGTAGGGTTTAGTCTAGGATTTTAGGCTTTAGTGGGGCTTAGGGTTCCTGAGGTATAGGGTTTTACGGTTTAGGGCTTCAGGGGCTTAGGAGTTTAGGATTTAGGGTTGCGGGGTTCAGGGTTTAGGCTAATTAGGGTTGTAGGGTTTAGGGTTGAGGGCTTAGGGTTCCTTATGTGTAGGGCTTCAGGATTTAGGGGATCAGACGGACGAGGAGGATATGGGTCGGGTGTTGTGGGCAGAGTTTAAGCTGGCATTGCCCGAGTCAGTGTAGGATAGAGTCAGTTCGGGCTTGTACCTAAGTTTACTTCTAAGTTCAACGGTTTGGGGCTTTAGCGTTGAGGAATTTCGCGACAGTGTCTTTGCAAGCCCTGAGGTGGAGGGTCAATTCGCTGTAAGATGATGACAGCAAACCTCGCAATTCCAACCCTAAACCCAAACCCTAAACCCTAAACCCCAACACCCTAACACCCTAAACCCTAACACCCTAAACCGTAAACCATAACACCCCAAACCCTAACACCCTAAACCCCCAAACCCTAAACCCTAAACCCTAAACAACACCCTGAACCTAAGAGCTGACATTGAAACAAACAGCCCTTTTGTTTCCCTTAAGCCCTGAACCCGAAGTCAACCTCCTCAACCCTTAAGTCTAAGACTCTAAGTATCCTAAGTATCCTAAACCCCTAAGACTCTTGTATCCTAAGTATCCTTAAACCCCTAAGACTCTAGTATCCTAAGTATCCTAAGCCCCGAAGCCCTTGTCCAAACCCTCCGAATGCTAGAACCCATAGAAACCCTCCCTAAACTCCAAACCTGGCACCCTTGGACAAGAGAACTCCAAGCCCTAAACCTACGACCCCTTATCCTCGACCCTGCGTAAAACAAGCTGAAGTCTCCGTTGAATTTTCCTGGGTTGCCTTATAGGATCCTATATGTATGGTTGGTTCAACCCCAAACAGGAATCACAATGGAGACTATCCGTGACCCCTAATCCCTCAACCCTACACCCCTAAACCCTACATCCCTAAACCCTACACCCCTAAACCCTAAACCCTAAGCCCTACACCCTAAACCCTATAGGTGACCCTTAAACAACCCTCACACCACATCCGAGAAGGTTGGCCGCAACTGCGACGACTTGGCCGAGGCACGACGAGGTGCGAGGGGAGTCTTTGGGGCCAAGGAGTGTCGAGGGTTTAGGGTTTAGGGTTTAGGGGTTTAGGGTTTAGGGTTGAACTGCAAGGGGTTAGGTCCCCCAAATCCTATATAAACTTTCGTCTTCTAGTACCCATAACCCAGTAACCGGAGGTGGAGGGTTCCGGGTTAGGGTTGAGGGTTTGCAGGCTTTAGGGTTTAGGACTGTGTTCTGATGTTTGTTTTCGCTGTTTGTCGGTTTGAGGCCTAGTTTGTACGATTTACGGAGTGGATTGTGGATTGAAACATGGGTGCAGGGTTTACGGCTTGAAGTTTTAGGCGATGGATAATGGTGCTTAGGTACAAGGTAGTGTTGAAGATCTGGGGTACTAGAAGCTGCGCAGGGAATTACAAGGGTTTTGGGAAGCTTTGTCTTGCTGACTTGGGCCAGGCATCGCATCTTAGCAACTATTCGGTTCAGTTTTGAACCTGTGGCGTATACACCTTTGGGTTCGCTTTTTGGCTTAAGGAGTGGGATCAATTAGGGCTTAGAGGGTTTAGGGTGTTCAAAGGCTTTCGGTGTAGGGCTTAGTCTATTGGTGTTGTGTGTGGTTGGTTGAGGGTTAATTGCGTAAGGCATCACAGGCGGATGGGGCTTGGGGCTCAGGGTATAAGGTTCAAAGATTGAGGCGTGCAACTTCCTGTAATATAATATAGGAGCCAGATTAAGCAACCTTGGGTCTTCATCCGGAATCTCCATGTAGATCCCAATATTTTGGGAGTATAGGGACCAGGGTTTGTTAATCAGGTTCCTACACTTGCAAAAATTAGAAAACTGTTGTGATCGCCGATACGGCTTGACAAGGTCTTTATAAGCTTGTTCTATGTTTCATAGGGGGTTAACGAGCATGAGTTTAACGGGCTCAGTGGACCCCCCGCGTCCAGGGATTCTGCTCGTCGTGAATCCTTTGAGTGTGGAAGTTCCTCAATCATCCTCGTCCAGAAAAAGAGCCGTCACGGCCGAGGAGTCTCCATGACACGCAACTCCTTTCGTTCTCTCTCAATCACTGGGCTTTGGAGTACCATACTTTAATACTTGTTTCTTAAAGGAGCCCTTATGAAATAGAAGTTTATACCGTTTTGAAATTGGTTACTTAAAAGCCCAGATCAGCTTCGCTCCACAGTTGCTTCCTTGCCGTTCAGCATGCGGGCCGTCATGGATTTCGGGGATTTGGTGCAGTTCAGTTCCTTGACCCGTTTCTCTTAAGTTACCATATGGGAGTTTCCGAAAATGGGGGGCCCAAATATAGTACCCTAAATAGTAGGATCCTTATTATAAGGACCCCAAAATAAGGCACCCCTAATTTCGGAAACTCCCATATTCCACTTTCGCTTGGTAGGACCCGGTGGGGTCGGCGTGGCAGGTAGGTTTACACGATAAGGGCGACACAGGCTATGCGGCTATGCGTCCTCGCACACTAGAAAAAAATGTGAACTTACATCTGTGTCCTGGAAAGACGGTAGGACGTTTGCAAAACCAGGTAGGTTTAAGGGCTTCAGGTGTCGGATCCGTAACTGATGCGAAGTACACGTGAAGTACACAAACTGCTGCACGACGTCGGTGCGATTACATCTTCATGATTCCGATTATATTGAATCTTTGGTGCTGCACATGGCAAGCAAAGCAAAGAACTGTGGCGAGAAGAACGGATTGCTTCGCTGGAGTGGCAAAACATTGGATCTTTCCAAAGCCGACAAGCAGCTTCCCTCACATCCAGATGACAGGGACCTTTTGTTGGGCATTTTTCCTGGACGAGCATGGCTCCCCGACCTACTTCATTCCGAACAGCATGATGTTTGGCTCGGTTGCCGCTGTCTATGCTTGCAACAGGGTTAGTCGTGCTTCGTGGTTTTTGCTGACTCGACTGTTGGTCTTGCCGGCGGCCTTGTTCTACGACGACTTTCCTCTTTTCAGACAGCAGGGAAGTGGTGGCCGGTTGGACCACCCTCCAAACAGAAAGCGACAAAACACACACACACAAAAAAAAATACACGCACACGTTATATAGGTCGGTGGTCTTTTTACTTGGGGTTTTTGTTTCAAGGGGCTGTATATAGGGATCCTGATTCGGGCTATATTGGGCAGTATTAGGAACAGGTACATTCAAAGATGCCACAGGCCTGTTCCCTAGGGATCAAAATAGCCCAAAAGCCTTATATAGTATGGTCTTTGGGCCCGAAAGCCTTAATATATGAGTCCTTAGATCCCTAGGGTATCAGTATGGGAGTTTCCGAAAATAGGGGACCCTAATATAGTACCCTAAATAGTAGTATCTTATTGTAAGGACCCCCAAATAAGGTACCCCCGAATTTTTCGAACACATACGCAAAAAGCGGAAAAGCACCCAAGAGCCCAGGGCTCCTGGTCGATGTCGAGGAAGCGCGGACCTTCGACAGAAGGCCTCTAGAGTTCAGGGCTTACGTATACCCGTAGGCCCCATAGTAGTTCCTTTTTGGGGTTCATATTCAGAATCCCATAAGGTAGTCCCAACAAGGAACTACTATGAGGCCTATGGATACGGTGCAGGGTTTGGGGCTCATAGGGTTTTGAGGCTTCATATAGCTTTAGGGTTTTGGGGTTGAGGGTTTAGGGTTTGTGGTGCAGAGTTTGGCGCCTGGGGCTTAGAGGGTTTGCGGTTTAGGAAATGTTTTAGGGCACTTCGGGATTACTGTAAGGTTTTGGGTTTCGGGTGCTTTCTCTTCGAGGGGGTTTGCCGGTTCGGGTTTCGGCCTGATGTTGGTTGTGTTTTTTGCTTTGGGGGGTCTGATGCTTTAGGGTCGAAGGGGAAGGGGGTTAGCCGTTTAGGGCTTCAGGGATTGGGGTTTAGGGCTTAATAAGGGTTTATAGGGTTTAGGCATCAGGAGCCTTGAAACCCTGCGCGGCGTGGCCCAAATTCGCAACCCCATATCCCCAAGGGCCCAGGCCCTTGAACCCGAAACCCTGAAAGCCCCAACAAAGCAAGAAAATCCCGAAGTTTTCCGCAGACATCGAACACAGGAAGCCCTACAGCCCTTAAACCCCTTGTAGACCAGAACTTCAATGACTCAACCCGAAAATCCGCAACAACACCGGAGCCACCCCTGGAAAGCACTTACACCCGAAAGTCTTGAAGAAAACGAACGAAAACCCCTAGAACCCCAAACTCTGAACCCTAACCCCGTAAGCGTGAAGCCCCAAACCTGAAGCCCCAAGCCGCAAACCCTTTATGGGTTAAGGGTTTACTTTAGGGTTCAGGGTTTAGGGGTCTAGGGTTTAGGGTTTAGGGGTCTAGGGTTTAGGGTTTAAGCCCTAAACCAAACCTTCAGCCCCACCAAAGCCCGATCCCAAAGGCAAGAAGATGCCCTCCAGCGCCTTGCAGCCCGCGTCGACCGCCTTGGGGCCTCCTCCGCCGAAATGTCGCAAGGCCCAGCTTTGAGAGGAGGTTAGGGGTTTAGGGCTTTAGAGGAGTTTCGAGGGAGTGTTGGGGCTTCGGTTTTAGGGTTTAGCATTTATGGGTTCAGGCTGTTTATGCAAGGGTGTCAGGGTTTTAGGATGGTTTTCTTGGCTTGTTTTCACGTGGGGTTATAGAGCTGTATGTTGGCTTGTTGAGTGTGGTTTTGACGGGGCTTGGTAGGGACGTACAGGGCCTTTGCACAGGGTTATAGAGCTCGTCTGATAGGGTTTATAGGTGTAGGGTTCAATGATCAGAGTTTTGGGGGGTTGCTGGGGTGGGTTGAATAGGGGCTTTAGGGTTCATTGGTCTTTGGGAGGATTGTCAGTTTTTTGAATTGTCGCCATAGTCGTGTTTGTGTCGGCCGGTGGGACCCCAGAAGATGTCACTCCATCAACCCCAAACCTCGGTTAAGACACCCTTAGTGCCCATATCGAGCCATCAGAGTGCTTTATTTGCAGGAATACAAACAATACGAGCCCGAGAGCCCGGACTCTAAGAATCCTTAAGCAAAATCTAAACCTTAAGCCCTAAACCCACAAACCAAAAGCCCTACATCCCGAAACTCTGAAACCCTTAAGGCCTAAACCACTACAACCCCATCCACCCCTACACCGGAAACCGCTACACCCCTAAACCCTTAAACCCTAAAGCAATGTAGAGGCCTTAATAATTAGAATAGGGTTGTAGCATATTTGTAACATGGAACCCTAAACTCCAAACAATACTCATTTAGGGTTAAAGGGGACTTTTGTACTTTTATAATATGGAACCCGACGGACGAATATTGGTACTTTTTCCAGGCTTCTATAGCAGCCAGGCATCGCAGAGGTGCGCCTCTACGTGCGCGAGTCCGCGGAAAGTGTGGTGGCACAAACCAAGGCCGTGAGAGTGTGTTTGGTTTTGTAGGGTTTATGATGGGTTTTGTAGGGTCCTATAGTTTTGATTTGTTTAGAGCATTTCGCAAGGTTTTGTAGAGTCTTTTGGAGTCTTAGTAACAGGATCTTGTAGTAGTAGGATTTGTTGGGTCTAGGGTCTGAGGGTTTCGGGGCAATTAGGGTTCAGAGTTTAGGGCTTGTAGGGTTTAGGGATGTTTAGCGCTTACGGCTTACGGTTAGGTTCAGTGCTTTTTTGTGGGTTGTCGAAGGGTTTGTGAGGTCTTATAGACTTATCAGTCTTTCAGGGTCTACTGTAGGGGTTTGGGGGTTCGAGTGCAGGGTTTGGGGTTTTGGATTTGGGCCTGGGGCCATCTAGTCCTTAGTAGCCTTAGTATTCAAGTGCAGTGTACGTTCCCCGAAAACTAAGCGTAAAGACCCCTATATTACCATGCAAGCCCTTACAACCCTTATAACCTTTATAACCCTTGTAACCCTTATACCGCTCACAGGAGGGGCACTGCAAGTAGCAGCTGGCAGGCCCGAGAGACCAGAGCAGCCCCAGTAAGAGCCGAGCGTCGCGGAGGGCGCAGCAGATCCCGACAGCGCCGAGTGGGGAAGATGCTGAGCTACTTGTTGAGGCACGGAGCGAAGAAGCAAGGCGTTATACTGGACGAGGCAGGGACGGGTGACCTCCGGGCGATCGCCAACAGTGTTCCCATGCGTGACACAACGCCACCATGGCCGAGATCCTACGGGTCGTTGAGGAAGACACCAAGGATCGATTTCAGGTGCTCCGGGCCAGCTCCGGCCCCAGAGTGGGTGCCGTGCAGGGACACTCTAGTGGCTCGGGAATCAACTTTGTCCCCGGCGGTACTCAACTGCGAGCTGGGGACGCCAATCTCCTTTATAACCCTTTATAACCCTTATAACCTTTATAACCCTTGTAACCCTTATACCCTGTATAACCCTTTATAACCCTAATAACCCTTATATAACCCTTGACCAAGACTTATAAACCAGGGTACATGAAGGACTTCAAGAACTCAAGGTCTGACGTCTGAATGCTGGCTTAGCTTCTCGTCTAGGCAGTAGACGTCTACTGTAGGGTTTCGGGTTGTTTTCCCAGGCTTCAGGACGTGATGCTCAACTCATGTAAGCCTTTCATTTGGTGATTGGTGTTGTTTTCATGTCGGGTCGCTGTCAGGAGCCTTCGAACAAGCATGGAAGGATGCACCTGAAAAGGAGCCCCACCTCGTCGCACCCTGATGTGAGGACACCGGTATCTAAATCTCCATACCCAAGTCAAAAGGCACAACAGCCCAACCGTGGATCTTTAAACCCTCAAGCATAAACCCTAAGTGCCAGCCTCTTAATGAGAAATATCAGAGCCGAGCCCTTTCAAAGGGCACTTGGGGGGTCCTGGTAAACCCCCTAACCCAAATTTTACAAACATTGACAAGTTTGCAAACCCTAAGCCCTAAGTTCTAAAATCCCCCAGCCCAAACTCCTGAGTTCGAAACTCCCCTAACCCCAACTTTACAAACAGTGCTGCCACGCTAGGCCAGGCAGGATGCCTCTACTGAGGACGCGAAGGCCCGCATACACACCCCGGTGCTACAAGTATGTGGCCTGTGTTCAGGGTATAGGAATTTTAGGTGCGTAGGTGCAGGGTTTTAGGGTTTAGGCTTCTAGGATGTTAGTGTCAGGGTTTTTGGGGTTCAAGGATCATCTCCATACTAAATTCTGGTGGACAGATAAGCAGGTTATGTGTAGAGAGGTTTGGACAGTGCTGATTATTGAGGAGCTCTTTTCATATTGGGATTGCATCTTTCACGCCATTTGGTGTGTCATCACATAAGGATCAGGGGACTTGGGATCGTAAGTAAGGTTACTTAATTTGGACTTTGATAAACTTGAGGGACATTATACAGAAGTGAGATTAGGCGGCAGTAATGGGATAATGGTATTGTCTTGTCTTGTGTGCGGAAGTTCGTGCTGCTAAATTCGGCGCCCTGAGTATTCCGGCCTCTTTTGTGTGTTCTGAACAAGGTAGCTCTGGCGATTAATAAGGCCCATTAGTGTGCTTGTATCCCCAACTTGCAGTCCCCTGAACCTCTGAGTAATTAAAGGTTGTTCAGATTTCAGCTCTGATCGACTTTACAGCTGAAGGGTGGTTTGGCGAGACCGGGTTGGAACCATGACAGCAGTGTAGGAACACCGAGAAACATGTCAGAACAGCGTTGAGACATGGCAACATAGTAAACACAATGAGGCATATCAATAAGATGAATAGCAAGGACAGCTAAAACTTCTGCACTTTGTAACAGGTCGTGCCGTGCGTCTGAGTCCGAGGCAAATACCGATGTGACCGTCTTGTCCCATTCATCCACAGGGCAAGAGTGATAAGTGCCCGGACTGAGGCTTGAAGATCGCAAAATATCTGCATGAAAGCACGTGCCGAGCGGCATTACTCAAGTGGCCTGAAAATCAAGAGGCAAACGTTTTTCTTGGAATCAGCTTCTTGAATACATTCCTAGCATGTGTCAGCCAAAAAGTAATGGCCAGCGCACAGGTTGGAGAAGTTTCTAAATGCTGTCAAGTGACAGACTTGAGCCCCAAACCCGCCCAACCCAGAACTTAAAACCAGCCTTAGAACCTACACCGCTTAACACAACTGATGTAAGCTCTAAGCCTCGTATCCATGTGTATGTATGTATGTATGTATGTATGTATGTATGTATATATATATAGCATATCTATCTATCTATCCATCTATCTATCTTTCTCTATCTTCATAGGGATACAAACATATGCGTATGTAGAGAATCACTTTTCCTCAAGATTGCTGGAGCGAGGCAACCTTCGAGGAGCTCCGAACGCAACTCCAGGCAGACCGTTTCGAAGCCCGCTTTCAGCCCCCTCCGTAGCCCGGAAGGATAGGATCTAGGACGTATAGGGTTTAGGGATTAGGGTTTATGGATTAGGGTTTATGGATTAGGGTTTAGGGATTAGGGTTTAGGGTTTAGGGCAGGGTTTAGGGGTTTAGGGGTAATTTAGGGGTTTTAGGACTTTGGGTGTGGGATCCTTTCGAGTCGTGTTTTTTTTACGGTAATACAAGCTTTGGGTTGATGATGCTGCCATCACCGTCAGACTGACAGTGCTTGTCGTTTTGAGCGCTATCATGAGGATCCTCCCTGGTGCTCAGTAGGGAATGGGGGAATGGATGCCTATAGTAGTCCCTATACAATCCCCAATAATAATAGTCCCCATACCCCATTCCCCCTTTCCCTACTAAGAACCAAACAGGATTGCAAGTGGTCGGCCTGTCATTTTTGTTCAACCGTCGTTCTGCCTTGCGGTTTCAGAGGCTACAGGCTCCTCGGAGCAGTAGTCTTGTTGGCTTGGGTTTTAGGTTTTTAGCCTTTAGGGCCACTGTAGGGAACTTTAGGGTTTGGGGAACTTTGGATTGCGCCCGTAAACCACGAGGCCCCCAATCCAAGCTCACGGAAGCCTACGGTCCTGGGCAAAGAAGCATTGAAGCCCGATAAACCCGAAGCCCCACAGCCCCAAAACTCGTGCAGGACTCTTTGTAAGAACCCCCAAAAGAAACAGTGCAGGTAGACATACATGCAGTTTGCCGACAACAATCACAAGCTTGACGGGCTGATTGCTGACAGTTTTGGCTGTGCCGAGCTGTGTGAGAATGTTGCCCTAGCCCTTGCATCTGTACCATGGATACGTCTGCCTGGACGATGGTTTCAGGATGGCAAACGCCCATTGCCGTGCGACCTGTGCTCAGGTAGCACGATTCTCAAGAGCCACCGAGGCCGTCTGTTTGCTGCATGTTCAGCCCACAACACCACGGGCTGCGGTGGCCGCGGCCAAGGGGCCAGGGGCGTTGACTGGCCTGAGGCCTCGGCAGCACCGGGACTTGTCGCCCCTGCAGCCGGGGATGCAGTTGTGGCACCACCTACAGTTGCGACTGCGGCCCCTCCTGCATTGGATGCAAGTTTCGTGAACTTTGCAGCCTCTCCGGCTGCAACTTCCCATGTGCCTACAGTGGTGCTTTCGGATGCGCAAAAACGCGAGCTCAAAGGCCACATGAGAGAGGCCCTCGTCCAGGTCCTGGATGACACCAACAAGCTCCCTCGGGCAGAGTTTGAACCGGTATAGGACCCTTCTTGGAGTCTCCCCTATGAAGGCCCGTCGATGTTCTGTGGTCTTAACTTAATCCTCCTAGCAAGCCGAGCTTGTGTTCCTGTCGGCAAAACTCAGTTGGTTGCCAACAAGGGGCCGTCTCGACCGATTGAGCCTGCTATGTATGACTATCGCTACCGTGCTTGTAGCCCTATTTACTAAGTCCCTGATCCTTTAAGCACTAGTTTCACAACTTCGCAAGTAGTGTGACAAGTCGGAGCCTAGTCAACTAGGCCCACCGCTCAGCAAGGCCAGTATGGCGGTGTGCCGAAACGAAGCCGGAGAGCGTCACTCGATCGGCAAGATGGCTACTCTTCCGTTGGTCCCAGACCCTGAACCCCAAAACCCCCATCTCACACTCGAGGCCCTAAACTGAAACCCGAAATCTCCCAACCCTCACCCTGCAACGATCGCACGGCGCAAGCAGCATACTATAATGTGCAATGTGTACCAAAACCCTTATTGTTAAGGCCCCTATATATTGATTCGACTACGGGGTCTCATGCTGTGAAAATGTGCCTGAATCTTCAAGACGTCCTGCGGCTCCGATTCGCGATGAGTTAAAAGGGTTGTACCCATGGTTTTCGGTCGTAGGGTGGGGTCTCCGCCGGCTACTATTTCGTTCGGTTGGGGCTACAACACAGTGTTAGAATGATACAGTAGGATATAAAGCATGATGATACGCAATATGATATCTGTATCTCTGTATATATATATATATATATATGCATTATACAGTATGTAACAGTCATGAATATCAAACCCTAAAGGCCCTAAAGCTTGTCAGGGTTGAAACATAGGGCTTAGACTCATCAGGGCCCGCTAGAAACTGAGGCGAGACACGCCTGGCGGCCCGGCTCTCCTTCGCCACCCAGGCAGCTTCAAGGGTACTTACCCGATAGGAGTTCCACAAGGTTGATATGTGTCATTTTTAAGGTTTCCATAAGGGGCAATTCATGTGACTTACTTGTAGCACGTAGGGCTGTAAATAATATATACTGACCATACCAAGTAAGGTCTGGGTTCAGGTTGAGGAACAAGTGCTTGTCGACCCAGCGCCCGACTTTGAAGCCTACACCCGAGGTCCCATCACATCGAGCCTGAGTCACGTGCTTTTTATGGGGATCGTAAATTCGAAAACTCTGAAGCCTATATACTTACCCATAGGCTCCATAGTAGTTCCTTTTGGGGATTACCTTCTAGGATTCTAAATATGAACCCCCAAAAGGAACTACTATGGAGCCTATATGATTATATACCATAATGATCCCCTAAACCCTAAACCCTAAACCCTAATGGAGCTTATTTAATTATGTATTATGTTGTAGAAAAAAACCTAAACCCTAAACCCTAGAAAAAGTCCCCGGACTCGGCGAGTCCCAGGAGGCGCAGGAGCTTCGAGGAGGCCTGGAAGAGCACAGCCGGCGCCAGGCGGGTTTAGGGTTTAGGGGTTTAGGGTTTAGGGTTTAGGGGGTTTCCGCATGATCCGGGGTTCACTACTATCGTAGTAGAAACGAAAGACTAGCTACGCTAGCTTTCGTGGGGCTGTTTGGGATTTGGGGGTTCAGGGTTTTGGGCTTTTGGGGTCAAGTGTTTAGGAGTTTGGGGAATTCGGGGTTTCGTGTTTAGGGAATTTGGGGGTTTTGGGGTTTAGTGTTTAGGCTGCCGGGGTTTAGGCTTCAGGGTTTGAGGTTTGGGGATCGGGTTAAGGATTAAGGTGTCCAGATTTTGCCGGCTGCATGGTGGCTTGAGTTCGAATCGTTATGATGGTTAAAAGATGCTAACAGGTTATGGTAATTGTGAGTATGAGTACAGTATGAGGGATTTGAGGCTAGGTTTTGGGGGTTTAGGGCCTAGGGCTTTGGCTTTGAGTGTTCACGGTTTGTGGGTTTAGCGTTTGGGTTGTGTTCACGTATCTTTAAGTCTAGGCTGCGATCGGGTGTGGGTGTTTGGGTTTTAGGGCTCTTGGGGTCAAGGTTTGCGCCTCAGGGTAGATTTGCAAGGTCGTTGAAACGTTGACCTCCGATGAGCATGTAATTATAGCGTGAATTTGTCAGATGTAAACTGTGTTGTGGACTCGGGGCGTACCCTGAGATTTTCTTGACTTGGGGATTCAATGCCCAGGCCTTGAAGAACTGTGGGTGGAGCAGACTCGTTGAAGGTCGCAAAGCAAAGTATCGGTACCTGTATGGACCAACTTTGCAGGTTTTCAGGTGACATCGCGGCTGCAACGTCCGATGGCAACGGCGGCATGGTTCAGGCTTCAACGTCTTGAGTTTCTAGGGCTGCCATATCCTAAATACTCAGCCCTGGCCTTTTGAAGATCTCAACCCATCGTGGCGTAGGTCTTGAACCTGTAGAACCCAACCCTTAGACTCAAACGCCCAGGAAGTTTCATTCGCAAGCCCGAACTCATACAACTCTTAACCCCCAAACCCTAAACCAACCTGGAAGGAGATACTGGGCGCAGAGCTCCGACAGGTGCGGGACTCGGGATGGGTAAGAACCCGACCTTAGGATGCACGGCTATGGACTAGGGACCAGGGTTTAGGGCTGTGGACCTTAGCAGTTAGTTCGGGGAAAGGGTGCTTCGGAGTTCTTTAGAGTTTAGGGTGCAGAGTTTTTGGATGTTGCGTATTCGATAAGATTATCCAAGGTGTTCCCTCAGGTATTCGGATCCGTCGGGCCAGATTTTACATCCGGAGTCCACTTCCGGTGCCCCTCTGCACACTTGCAAACTGGCATGTGACATCTTCGAAAAAGGGGCGCCGCAAAACTCCTTAAGAGTGAAGCACTAGGGGTCCAAGTACCCGAGAATCACCACCCCCCCAAACGCTAAGCCACATTATTTCTACGCCAAAGGAAAGTACAGCATTATTAACTATACTTCCAAGAGTAGTTCTACACCCTCACCAAGGAAGCCAAGCAAAATTCGTGCTCTGCGTAGCATTCGCTTCCACCGCAATGCTGCCACGCCTAAGGCAGTTTTTGTTGCAGCGAAGTCGATGGAAACCCTTTGGACTCGGTTTAAGGTTTAGGATTTTGAGGTTTCGGATTTAGGATTCAGGGTTTAGGGAAAGTGAAAACCGGGACCCTCCTTTGTACCCCTAAAGTAGGGGCTTTGTCCCCAACAGTATGTATTGGGGTCTGAAAGGGCCAGGAAGGAGAGTCTCTACTGTTCCTCCGGGTTCGTTGTGCAAACTTACAGTTGTTATAGTGCAGGGTTTAGGGTTCAGGGTGTTAGGTCGCAGTTTCTGTTGTACTTCGGGACCTCAGGGTGAAGCTTTATAGCGGCCAAGGTCGCCACTGTTTTTTCAAATTCAAATTTAGAAAGAGACTGCATTGAAGTAAGGGTGTACAGGGTAAGTTGAGGTGTAAGTGCTCCGATAAAAAAGGTGGTGTTGCCGGGCAGAAAGCGCGCCGTGTGTAGCTGTATATATACATCTGTATATATGGGCACGCATGCACCGTGAATGCATGGATGGATAGCAGAAACCATGCAGCTTATAGACTAAAGATTTACAGTTGTCTTGGGATTGCCGATGTCGCGCTTCTCCAGGCCAAGCGCCCCACTGTTGCTCATGATGCTGGCCCAGATGGCGAAGGCAAAATCTGTGCAGCTCCGCACCTTGAGTTATCTTGGCCGCTGTCATTGCGCGCTACGCTGCAGCGTTCCCCGAACCAACGACCCAGCTGATGCACATGATGTTGGCTCACATTTTCCGGCAAAGGACATCCAGCTCCGCACCTTGAGTTATCTTGGGCTGCTAGTGTTGTGCCTACACTGTAATACTGCTGCATTCCCCGCACCAACGACCCAGCTGATGCTAATGATGCAGCTCAAACTTCCCCGCAAAAGACCTCGAGTTATCATGGCCGCTGCACGCACTGCGGCGTTACCGAACCCACGTGGTTCAAATTTCCGGGCAATCGGCACCAATGCCGTGCTATATTGCAAATATTCCCCGAGCCAACAGCCCAGCTGATGCTCATGATGCTGGCTCAAATTTCCGGCACCTTGAAATATCTTGGCCGCTGCCACTACACCACTGCGTTCCCCGAACCACGGCCCAGCTGATGCTCATGATGCTGGCGCAAATTTCTTGGCACCTGACTGCGTTCCCAAGCGCTGGCCCAGCTGATGCTCATGATGCTGGCGCAAGTTTGCCGACAACAGCCATCCGTTTCGGCACCTTCAGTGGCCGTTGCCAATATCGCGCTACACTGCGTGTGTCTCGAACCAACCGCCCAGCTGATGCTCATGATGCTGGCTTTTCTTTCCGGGCAAAGGCCCTTTAGCCCAGCACCACTGCCGATGCATCACCACGGCCTTTTGCGGGCAAAGGCGCCAACTGATGCACATGTGTGCGAGTCATCTTGGCAATGCTGATGTCGGGTCAGGCTTCCAGCGGGGCAATTCACACGGCACTGGGTTGTGGGAAGTTTCAAAGTTTAAAGCCGCACGCAACCCGGAGCTCGCCTTTTGGCTAAAGCCGACCGGTCTTTATCTTTAATTAGGCAATGACACTCTAAACTCGAAGCCGCTAAACCCGAGTGAGTCCCAAGAGCCACCGAATCTCAGTTTCGGTTCCCTAAACTCCAACTCCAAACCCCCAAGTCGACGGAAGAGCGACTCGATTGGGGTTTGGGATTCTGGGGGCTGCGCCCACTAGCGGGCAGCGCAGGTTGAAGCCGGGAGCAAGGCCCAACGCACCCCCCTCCGCCGAACCCCGCTGATGCTGATGATGCGCGCCCTTTTGGGGGCTTCCGCAACCCACACAAAAATTTGCAAAACATCGCCTCGCGCCGAAGGGCCGGTTGCGGGCGCCCGAGTGCTCTCGTCCACGGCGGCCCCGAAACCCGCCATAGCCTGGGGAATGGCCGAAACGCATGCGCGTTCCGAGAGGCCTCCGGGTGAGGTCCCGCGCGGCCCAACGAAAAAACGAAGGTCCCATGAAGCAAGGTCGGCGGCACTGGGCATCGTGGCTTTTGCTAACGCGTAGCTAGATGGCTATACTTGGCCAAGCCGAGAACTCACAGGACGCAAGCGCTCGGGGACCCGATTTAGCGTCTAGGCCCCAAGCCGCAGACCCTTAATGCATTTGACTAGAATCGGGATCGGGCGGTAGAAAATTGAAGTCGGGCAGGGGATAGCATGGCGACTTGAACCTACATTACCACACACTTCCAAACCCTGTTGACTCCTCCTCTCCAGTTCCGGGCCCTATCCTATGAGAGATACCAGAAGCGGCTGTAGTTTTCATCGCTGAAGGGTCGAGGGGCTTTGCAGTCTCGGCAGACCATACCATCCAGGCTTGAGGTGAGGAAGCTTCAGGCTACCATTGCAGAACCTTTGACCTCAAGATCCGATGATCCAAGACCACTACACATCCTTAACATAGGGGCCTTACTAGTTACACCAGGGATTTGGGGTATATACTGATATGAGCATTGATCTAAAAAGTCATTGTCTTCGGATTTATACAAACGGCTTTATGTAATATATTCACTTTACACATCCCTAACATAAGCCTTACCAGTGGGATGTATACTGATTTTTTCATATTCAAGACTTCATTCCTAGACCCTCCGGCGTTGCTGCCTCGACCGAGATCTTGGAAGATCGCGTCGCGAAGGTGAACGGTGACATCCAGGACTCTTAGGGGTTTCGGGTGTTGGGGCGTTAGGGTTTAGAGTTTCGGGTGATAGGGTTATAGGGTTGGGTTTAGTTTAGGGTTTCGGGTGTTAGGGTTACAGGGTTACACGCGGCTAGAGCTTTCAGGTTTTAGGGTTTCGAGCTATCTCCTCGAACCGTCTTTTCCAAGACTCTAGACGCTTCAAAAAGGCAAGGCGCTCGATGAAACTCCCAGCCTGGAGCGCCTCTGGAGACTTCTTCGGCCGAGGGTTTTTGCAGTCAAGGTCTCAGGGCTCTTCGGATTTGTTCGGGTCCCAGGGCTTACCGGAGATGTTTGTCTCTTCGACTCACGATGTAATCTTTGAGATGTGGGCTGCGAACCGGTGCACAACTCTCAACCCCAAGCCTTTGCCACCCTAAACCCAAAACCCTTCATGGAAAGCTCCAGAAAGTTGAATCCCAGCCTGCTAACCTGCTTACAAGATCCTAGGGACTTATCAGCAAGGGTCTGCGGGGTCGGCTTGCATAAGTGCTTTACTTATTGCCAATCGGCTCTCATGCGAAAAAGCAGAGGCTTTTGTGTTGAGTTTGGGGTTCTAGGGGCTTTAGGTTTATGGAGTTGTGGTTTTGTTTCGGGTTTTAGGGTGTTAGGGCAAAGTTCGGGTTTTGTCCGACTTGTACGCTTCAGGAGCAGAAAGACATGCTCCAGTCGGCCAAGGCCCTCTCTTGCAGAATCCCGAGCCTTTGGAGCGCAGAGCATATTTTGGAGGTAGGGTTGAATATAGCGGCCTGAAGAATGACCGATACTGTTTTTTGGGGTTCCTTGTCATTGTTGTAATGTCGTAACATACCCAAAAGACCTTATTCTACTTATTAGGGCCCGTATATTAGAAGGTCCAGGGTTGACTTCAGAACTCATTAGCATTCGGGGAATAGGGGGCCGTTTGGTGTTGATCGAGGATGCGTTGTTCGTCGCGTTGTGCTCATTCTCTGCTTTGATACTTCTGGGGTCGACATCATTTCCGAAACCAAAAACGAGTGATGCAGGCCGCCGGTTACAGCCATTTCTGTTTATAACCCAAACCCTATTGACCCAAGACTTTGGGGTTTAAGTTTTGGGAGTTTGGGCTTAGCGTTGTGGCTTAGCTCTCAAAAAACAAAGAACGAAGCTTGTGAACCCCCTTTGCCTGGGAATCCTAACCAGGCACCTGACTGGCCTGAAGCCCCACATCCAAATTGTCTAAGCCCCAGTAGTAGAGTAGGTAACCTTTAACCTTTTGGGGTAGTACAGTTCCTATATAATGCTTATATTGCATGAAAAAGGTTAACCTTTGGTTCCCCATGATACCCGACAAGTAGGAAGCTTCGAAGCTCTTTTGCCCAACCTCCCAAGCCCCCAAGGTTCCCAGTCTCCGGCATGTTCACATTTGGGCGGTTGGCAATATTAGGGTCCCTACTAGAATACGGCACCTAATATTTAGGGTACCCCAAAAGGGACCATAATTTTGACAACTACCCAGATTTGAACTAAAGCTACCTCAAGCTGCCTCGTAGGACGGCTTGCGCAAGTACATCGGCGATGCCCTGCGCAAGTCTGAGCAGAAGCTCCAGGCATCAGCTTGCTGCTTGGGGGTCTCGGGTCTTTAAAAGCGAGGATTCGATCATAGTTCCTCTAAGGGCTCTTCTATTGGTTTGGGTTTTTGAGTGTTTAGCAAGATTATTCCTTCTGGGGTTCCCTATGAAGGATACAGTATAGCCTACATGATATGCTTTCCTCACCACGGTAATGGCAAACCCTTACACACCTAGTGATCGAGGTTACGGTTTGGAGTTGAGGGTTTGGGGCTTGTGGAAGCAAGTCCATCTGTGGAGAGGAATCTTGGGCCTTTGACCTTCAAGTCATCTTTTTCGCGAGACTCCAAAAAGGTCCCGTCATCTTCCGTTGGAAGCAGCATGTTTTATGTTTAGTTCTTACAATACCAACTTTTGAGCCCCCGGATTCTTGGACAAGACATGTCTACAGTCGGGGTCGCAACGGCAGGATGAAGAAATCATGCCATAGTTCAGCGAGAAATCCTGAAGGCTAACGGCTAAAGCCCAGCTTCCCAAATTCACGTCTCTGAAAGTGTAAGGCTTGTTAGTGAGCATACCATCTGCAAACCCGAACCGGAAACCGCGAATCGCGAACCTGCCGGGCCTCACAGATCTCCCACACCCAAATCCCGAGAGCACTGACATCCAAAACCCTTATACATTTATAGATCTTCTTGAGCGCCTTGGGAGAAGTCTGGAACCCTGAAATTTTAGAACCCTGAAGCCTTGTAGAACCCTTATAGAACCCTGAGAGACGTCTAGAAAGCTCTTTAAGGAACACCCTGAGAGCCCAGAAGAGGCTCTGACCGCCCAGCCGAGAGTCCTTGGCCTCGTCATGGACCAGATGGAAGGTTTGGTCAGGGTGCGAGCCTCAGGTGGGGGAGGTGGGGGTGGTGGGGGGGAGGTGGAGGTGGGGGGTGGGGATGTGTGGTTTAGGGTTTAGGGTTCAGAGGGTTTGGGGTCAGAGTGCGAGCCTCAAAAAGCTTCAAAAGGTTGGGGCCGGTAGGGCTTTAGAGTTTTGGGTTTTGGGTCAGAACAGGCAGCTAGTGGTTTAGGGTTTAGGGGATTAGAGGATTGTAAAGGGTCTAGAAGGGTGCGCTAATCCAGGGTTCTAAGGAGACTTTCTATGAGAGAGCTGGAACCCAGAGGTCGGGGTTTCTGTGGTTTAGGGTTTAGGGTTTAGGGTTCAGGGGTTTAGGGGTTTAGGGTTTAGGGTTTAGGGGGCTTTGAGGGTGTCGGAATTTAAGAGTTTCGGGCTGTAGAGGTTGTTAACACCTTTAAGCTTAATGTAGGAACCTGATTAAGCATCCTTGGGCCTCTATTCGGGCTCCTTGTATGAATCCATATATTTTGGGGGTTTTAGGACCCCTTATGCAACCCTGAATCCCACTTTGCAAACCTGACGCCATAACTGGTGGTGCCCAGGGAGTGACGAAAAGAGAGCTGGAGACGTTCCAGCGCGAGGCGTGTGAACCCGGGATAGCCTGGGTTGGGCAGTTCAGGGTTTAGGAAGTTTAGGGCTTCGTCCTCAGGTTTAGCATTTGTGGATTAGGGCTTAGGAGTTTGCTCGGTATACTTCGTCCGTGGACGTTTCAGCAGACGAAGGACGCCTAAAACACCTTAAAGAGGACCATCCCAGTAACAAGGACCCCATAAAACGACCCATAGTCTCCGTAACTACAGTAAGTATAGCATAATTCACATCGAAAATTTTTCTAACTACTAATTAACGGGCCTTCAAAAAGACACATCGCGGGCCTATAGCACCCTTATGAAGCCCTTACGAGGCCCTTCTACCAGAAACCCTAAACCCGCAACCCCAAACCCCTAAACCCTAAACCCTCGAGCTTTCAAAACCCGTGATGCCCCCAGCGCCAGGCCATCGACGGCCTCGAGTGGAAGTTGGAAAGATGTGTGTCATGGCCTCGGTCTGAAGTAGGGTAACCAGAATTATGCCATAATTATAACCCATCTTAGGAGACTTAGAACCGCACTTATGACCATAGCCTCGTTCGGAGGGGTTTTGATATTGAAATGGGGTTTAGGGTTTAGGATTTACTCTAGGGTTTTTAGGGTTTAGGATTTGATTTGGGGTTTAGGGTTCAGGACTTAGTTTAGGGTTTAGGGTTAATGGTTTCATTGGGGTTTCATAAGAGTTTTATCTCTCTATACTAGCGCTTGAAGGCTTACGCGAAGGCCCCATTCCTACCCACTTAGCTCCAGAGAGCTAGACCCCAAAACCCATGCTCCCTCAATCCCATGATGCCCAAAACCCTCAGATACTTGCCAAGCTTTCTGGATCCCTCAACTCTGATCCCGAATCCCAAAACCCAAGAGTTAGACACTAGAACGCTTGATCCACCAGAAAGCAGTAAATCCACGATCCTTACACCGCACTCCCTCAACCCAAAACCCTAAACCTCAATCCCTAAACCCTCAACCCTAGAGGTAGACCCCAAACCCTAATCCCTTAACCCCAAACCCTGCCTCCAGAAGGCAGTGGCTTCATGGCGCGAACGTGAAGCTTGGGCTAAACCCGCAGGGCACCCTCTTCTCGACAGACAGGCCGGCGGTAATTTTTCAGGGGGGCGGGGTCAAAAACCCAAAATAGTAGGATTCATATAAGGAACCCTAAGAAAGGCCCAAGGTTTCTTATTCCTACATTAGCCCTAAACCCGACTTTTTCCCCTATTTTCGGAAACTCCCATGTAGGGGCCTTGATAATTAGAATAGCGATGAACAGGGTGCTGGTGTATATTACACCAGGTGTTCAGATAAGACGGCCCTATTGCTATTCCGATCTCTACATTCAAGGGTGTGGGCTCTTGAGCTTCGGTGGGGCATGTTAGCGTTTAGACTTCACAGTCTTTAGGGTTGCAGAGAGTAGGGTTTGGTGTTTCGGGTGTGGTTACGAGCAGGCTTCGAGGTTGAGGACTTAGTTAGTTGGGCGTTGGAGTACCATGCTTTAATGCTTTTTCTTCTTAAAGGAACCCTTTATGAAATACAAGTTTATACTTTTTTCTCCCTGGTTACTTAAAAGCCCAGGTTAGTTGGGCTTTAAGTACCTTAGGTCAATGGGGTTACAACTAGATAGAGAACTAACTTTACCTACCTTACTTGAAAAATCCTACATACAAAGTCTCCTGGTCCTTTAAGCAGGGGGTTGACCGGGTTTAATGGTTCAGGGTTTAGGTGGCTCAATTGTCTTTGGAGTCCTGCACTGCGGTTTGGGTTTCGGGGTGTTCGGTTCGTGGTGTTGTTGCTACTAGTTCCTACTGCTACTTCTGCAACGACATCGACGGCGGTGGCTTGGCATCTTCCGCTGTTGCAATGCCGGCAGCATTGGGAGTTTCCGAAAATAGGGGACCCTAATATAGTACCCTAAATAGTAGGATCCTTATTATAAGGCCCCCAACAAGAGGTACCCCTAGTTGTGGGAAACTCCCATATGGCTTCGGGGAGAAGGCCATGGGTGCATGCCCAAAATCCTGATGCACAAAGTCCCAACCTCTAGTTTCATTCAACGTAGGAGCATATCCCTGAAGCCCCCTAGCTTCATAAACCTGAGCTCCTAAGCCCTAAGTGGCAAAGTTCAGTCGCAATAACCTTCCCTTGTAACCCCTATTTAAGACTCATATAATCATACAGCCCTATGCCAATCAACAAGCCCCGTTTCATGAAATCGAGAGGTTCCGCGACATGCTTTTCGACGACACCGAGCCGTTGACGGGTCGGGTCGAGCCCGTGACAAGTCGGGAGCCCTGTGGTTGTAAAAAGTAGACAACGGTTTTGGGGTTCTGGGGAAAACTAGAAGTAAGAAAAAAAGTGCAAAGTGTACAGTACATGTACGGGAACAGTCCTACTAGTTCTTCCGAACGCAAGGGAAGTATGAAGGAAGTAGCGGCTTTCGAGGAGGCTCTTATGGAGTTTGATATGGCGTTTGCAACAGTGTTGTTGCTTTTGACTCACAAGGGTGCTATGCAGCTTAAAGCCTAAAGGCGGGTTTTGAATGCCTCCACACGAACCCCTGTGAGCCTTTGGACAGGATGTACACATCTTGAAAGACCTGACAAATCGGGGGCATCACAAGTCGGAACTATCTTAGAAGCTCTTGGAGCCTGATACCCTCCGAGCTTTGTAACCCTGAGGTTCCAACATCCATCAATCAAGGAGCAGTGAATTTTACTGCATGAGGCTAACTGGCCCGTCATTTATTTGGTCGACATTGAACATCAGAGAGCCCTTTATACAACCCTGTAGTGTTTATGGAACTTTACAGCATATCAGGACCTTCCCCTTGAAGGGAGAACTCCGTCTGAATCTTAAAACAACCCATGCCAAAACCCTAAATCTCGGACTATTTTGCAGGCGCAAGAGGACGCTCGCACACTGCGCGGGCCGGGGGCCCCGACATCCCAGGAGGTTAAGGATGCGGGGCACAGCGACTTGATAGAGGCGTGCTGTGGTTATGCATACACACAAACACACGTATCATATGAATGTTTGTATATACATATGTCTATATATGCATAGAATACTTGCTAAAGATAGTAGGAGCAGAATATTCTCCGCAGCACCCGCTCAGGTGCGAGTCCCTTCCACCGGCAAATCCGCCAGGCAAGCTCTTTGGTTAGGGACCCAAAAAGCACATAAGCATAAGCATTTTTAGATATCCCTGCCTTATTGGGCTTCTCTATAAGGGGGTTTATATGGGATATCCCTATCCTAATTCTTGCCTATGTGCTTTCTTGGGGCCCTATTTGGAGCCTTTGAGGTTGTTTTTGTTTTTTTGGTTTCCGGGCTCAGGGCTCAGGGCTTGGAGGGTTTTTTTGGGGTCTAGTGTTGTTCAGGTTGGCGGATTAGGGATTTCGGGCCTGGGTTTAAGACTTGGGCTTGAGGCATGCTGGTCTACTTGGAGGTTCATGGCTAGTTATAAGTGGGGGTTATAAGGCCCCTAATATGGCTTATAAGTATAGTTACCCTACTTATCACCCTACTTACAACTACCCATGAACCTCCAAGTAGACTTAGGGACCCATCGTGGAGTTTGAGACTTCAAGGCTATTGAGGCTTCTGCCGGTCGAGAGAGGTTGCCTTAGTGGCGAGGCGGGGACTTTGAATCGAATCGATGCATCTGCAATGTTCCCTATCCGTCCCGAAGTGCGAAGAAGACATATCGCGTGATGCCAGACTTCATTACACCTTCAGGTCCTTAACTTTAAGCTCCCCAAAGATGACCTCTAAGTCCTAACGGGTTTGTTACTCCCGAAATCGAAAACCCCGAACCGTAAGTCTTATTTCTCGACACTAAAAACCCTATATGCGCCCTAGTCCTAGACCTAAACGTTCATCCTCAACCCGAGGTCCCACAACCCTGCAACCTGTTGCTAAACACCAAAACCCGAAACCCACAATCCTAAACCCCTGTAAGACCCGGCGCAAAACTTTTGCAGCCCCTGTAAAGCCTACATCCCCATGAAATCCCTTATGGCCTTCTAGATCCCTCGCCAACCCTGATGACACACCCCTATGAAACATGAAGAAAAGCCCCACCAGACCGACCCTCGTACTAAAACCCCAGAAAGCCCTTCTTAAAGCCCTTAGAAGCCCCCCTGACAACCCTTTTCGAAACCCTGCAGAAGCTTTTCAAAAAGCCATAAAGCCCTTGTCCTTCCTTCAAGCAACCTTGCAGAAAGCCTTTGTCAAGAAATGCAGAAGCCCTGCATACTTGTGGCAGCGAGGTCGCCCGGATGAGGGCTTTTGCTCCGTAGCCGAGGAGCTCCTGCTGAGGCTGCGTCAACACAGGCTTGAAACTGCTGAGGTGTACATAGCAGGCGCAATTAGAGTCAGAAACCACCTCACCAGATACCCGAATCTGAGAGCAAGCCCAAGATGTTGCAAACCTAATCCTTGAAGCCCACACCCAGATCTAATTTCAAATTGTGCAGGCTGGCTGCCCAGACGGATCCGGGGGATCTACAGCAGATGATTGTGTCGAACGAAGAGAGCTGCATAGCAGGGGCTTCACCATATCTCTTCCATCCTAAGCCCTGAGCTCTATGAGGCTTTACTCTTGGATCCATCCCGGTGGTGTCAGGTTCGGGCAGGTGGCCACGTCAAATTCAATTTACCCGATCTCTCGGAATGAAGGATCGGGAAACGTAGGCCTTGGGCATCAGAATAAACCCCAAGTTCGAGCTTGCCATGCTCATGGTTAGGTCTGTACTCCGGTTGCAAACTCCTTTTCTACCTGAGCGCCCTAACCCGCGACCTCAAAAGCGACCCCCCTCCCCCCCCCAAAAAAAAAACGAACCAGTGGGCCGGGTCTCCTTCCTTCAAGCCATCAGAGAGAGATTGGCATTGCACGAGAATGCACCAAAGTCAGAGTGTAGGACTTACCAGTGGGCTCTCAAATCTCTTGAAGCCACGAGTGAGTTTTTTCACAACTATCCCGAAATCCTCGTAGTAATCAATAGTCAAATTCTCTAGCACATATTGAGAGTTTTCGACAATTAGGAAACCTGAGATTATTTCCTAAACCTCATAACCCTCAAACCAGCCCCTAAGCATTACCAACGGCTCCTTAAATTGAAGGAACCAGATCCAAGCTCCCAACATGATTACTCCTCCGGGTTCACGGGCTCAGGATTCGAGGAGTGTTGTTTAGGATTTCGTATGGGGTTTCGGTTTGTATAGCTCGAAGCATGGAATCTCATGCCCCTCAGTGATCGCTTATTGCACACCTTTGCTAAGAGTTAGTGTTTAAGGCGCCAAAGTGCAGAGTTTGGGGGTTTGTGGTTTCGACATCGGGGTTCTGGGAACTTCGGAACCCGAAGTACTTGAACACTTGATCCTTCAAGACCCTGAAGTGTTTGAGACCTCAAGCCGCACATCCGGAATCCAAACCCCTGTCCCAAGCCTAACATCCTCATATATAGGGTTTAGGGCCTGGGGGTTTAGGGTTTAGCCACTTTTGCAGGGACTTTACGGTTAAGGTGATTAGGAGTTTGGGCACCAGCAAAGATAACAGAAGGTTACCGAGCTTCAGGGCTTACATATGTATATATATATATATATATACATATATGTGTGTGTATATATACGTATATATATATATACACACACATGCATTACATAAGGTTAGGCTATATGGCAGCATGCTATATTTGTGCCAAATTTTAGTCTGTTATATCTAAAAATCTTCACCGCCCTGCAATTTGAGTCCTATGCCCTGAACTGCAGCTGAAACGAAGCGGATGCGCCTGTACAGGTTTGTTATTGGCCGACCGGTAGGGAGCAAGAAGGACTTCCCCGAACACCATGTAAATCCGAGACCCCGAAGCTCAACCGAAATTAAGCGTGGACTAGGCTTCGCCGGGATCTGGAGGCCGAAACAAAGAAATGGTGTATACGTATGCATAGACTTTCTAGAACCGCATGTGTATGTGTAGATATGCACTGTCAGATACCCTAAGCCCCTAAACCCTAAACCCTAATCTTTTCAAACTCACGCTGCATGTATTCAGTCACTCAGTCTTGTTGATGAACGTACTCCTCTGCCGTCTTGTGTTCTTTCTTCCTTCCTTCCAGCCCAGCAGTTGTCCATGAGTTCCCTCATCACATGTGGAGTTCTCATCATATTCCGCAAAACCTCTTGATTTCTTGTTTGAGGTTTATTGCTTGGTGAGGTCAGGGTTCAATGCGAGGGGTGCGCGGTTGAAGGCCCTGTATCCCAATCGGTGGCCCTGTCAAATTCACGAGCGAATGTGGATGCACAGGGCGCGGTTACAAAAGTGTCGAGCGGCTGTTTCAGGATCGCTGAAGTACCCTTCAAAAGAGCCCCTTGCTGAGGGGTTAGTGGGGAAATCGCATTTCGGATGGTAGGTTTGAAATTTAGGCATTGAGTGTTGGGAGTTCCCTTTCGCTTATAACTGGCATCAAGCGACAAAAGTGGGTCAGTTGCTTCCAGGTTTTTGGATAAAGCTTCGGGTTGAGGGTTTTGGGGCTGTTTAGGGTTTAGGGGTTCAGGGTTTAGGGTTAAGGGTGGGTTTACATCCCAAACCCGCAACAGTTTGTGAAGCGGTCCCTGTTGAAGAGGATAGGCGACCAGCAGGACATGGCATATGAGGTTAGAACGGCAATTATATAGAACACACTAGAGACATGCGGAGAAGGAGAACATGAAGACCTGGAAGCACTTCTGACAATTGTTTGTGCGGCCCAGTGAAGTCCACGAAATACTTGGACATCGCGTATGAAGCAATCATTGAGCTTTTTTGCAGTATATGTCCGGCGGGTGCACCTTTTATTATCATGTAAACCCGTCGCCGTCCAGAAACACAGCATTAGTTCCCGAGCCGTCACGGGCAATCGGCAAGCGCTGTGGCCAACCTAAGGCCGTGGATTCTGGGCTGCATTTCGTTTAGTAGAGGGGCCTTTTAGAGCTTTCTAAACTAGCAGTGTGCAGGGCTTGATTTGTGAACCTTTCTTCTCCGATTCAACCCTGAACCTTTCGTCTAGAGCCCTGAGGCATCAATCCCAAAGCTTGATGATTCTGCAGTGGCCGCCTGAGCTCCTCCGACCTTCAGGCACTAAAGCTTTACAGCACCCGCTTTCAGGCCTAAGCCCCCTAGGAATGCTGGACCTAAACTCCAAGCTTTGCCCTCAACCCTAAACCCTAGGTGTGTGCGTGTGTGTGTGTGACATGTCACGCTTTTCCGCTGCATCTTGTGATCAGAGGCCCAGAGGCCAGGAAGTGTGGGCACGAGCCCTCGAGGCTTCCCCTGTTTCGTTTTTCAAGGCTCATCATAACTTAGGGTTTAGGGTTTGGGGTGTAGGGTTTAGGGTTACAAAGTGTATATGATGTATTTTCTGTTCAAAACTGAAAGGTTATTGTTGGGTTGCTTAGGGACGGAGGGCTGTGCGCATCTTGCGCCAGTCGCCTCTGCCATGGCAGATGCAGATGCAGATGCAGATATTGCAGCCTTGCGTGCAGAGATCGAGGTGACGCGAAACCCCTACCCTAAAACCCTAAACACCCAGAAGCCGGAAAATGGGAAGATCCCTAAACCCCTCCTAAACTTTACTAAACCCCTTTGCCCCAAACCCGAGGTGACAAGAGCGCAGCTTCAAGCGGAGACGGCCAAGAACGAAGAGCGCCGAGCTCAACTTGCTGAAGCCACCGCGAGGCAGAAGCCCCGAGTTTTGGGTTTTAGGGGTTTAGGGGTTTAGGGTTTAGGGGTTTGGGGGTTTGGGTTTTACGGTTTAGCCCTGGGCCCTTAATGACCCTGAACCCCAGACTAAACCGTCGTAAACCCTAACCCAATAGGCAGAAGCTCCGACGGGAGCTGGATGAGCAGAGGATGTGGTTACTTCGTGATTTTGGAGTTCAATCGGTATGCTTTACTACTTTAACATAGAACAGAAAGCTTAAACTTTTTGAGGGCTAATGAACTCGGCCACTAAGGTGAGCAACGGCGAGGACGAGGGCTCGAGTCTGAATCAAAGCGGGTGGACGAAGACAAGGATGGAGCCTACCTTCTTCAGCGTGGTGGCTTTGGTCAGTTTCAAGGGAACCGCCGATACGGAACACATGAGGGGGGCGAGCAGGTGAGTTGTGCTCGGAAAATCTACACGGAAGAGTTTGTCTGGGAAATTCAGGGGTTCTCGTGGCTGAATGGCGTCTTAGACTACGAAAGGGAATCCTTCGTTTGGTCCAACTTCTTCTGCGTGGGTTATGCGAAGTTCTACCTCGTCTACAACCCTTTTGGTGACGAGCTGTGGAATCAGAGGCGCGGCTCCTTCGCCATCGTCTGCCATAGCGGGAACTGCAGCCGCTTCCGGTACTCGGTTTTTGTGAAAGCCCGGACCGGGGAGTTCAAACAGTGGGGAGCGAGCTGCGAAGCTGGGCTTTGGAGTACCATACTTTAATACTTTTTTCCTAAAGGAACCCTTATGAAATAACAGTAAAGCCCAGGAAGACACCTTCTTGCCGGACTCTGTCCACGGCCCGGATGTCTTCCACAGCCAAGGGCCAGCCTCGGCTCACCGCGCCGATGGCATCTTTGGGCTCTCGCATCGGCAGCTGCAGCAATCCGAATGGGTGCAGGATGACATGCTGACTCTCAAGGTGGGAGTTTCCGAAAATAGGGGACCCTAACATAGTAATTAATTACCCTAAATAGTAGGATCCTTATTAATAAGGACCCCAACATAAGGTACCCCTCATTTTCGGAAACTCCCAGGTGGTCGTCGATGCCCTGCCCCAGGGCTCATGGGATGCATCCTGTGCAAGCCCCGGCGTGGAGGTCCCGGGCCCCACGATGCGCCGGGACATGCAGAATCTCGGGCACTGTACTGCATAGGGACCCTTAGGGGGGAGGGGGGGTAGGGGGCCTTAATGCCCATATAAGGACATAATAAGGCTTATTCAAGGAAGTAGAGTCCCCTGCCTCCCTGCCCCTAGGGTTTAAGCTAACGTTTAAATGGGGCGTGTTCTCGCGGCTGAAAGGGCTACATGATTCTGGTTCTGTAGATGGATGTCGATTGTTGAAGCTAGTGGTGTAGGCCTGAGGATCTAGCCTTCAGTGCTGTAGGGAGGAACAGGGTTTGAATAGGAATGGGTCTATAGGGACTGTTACTATGCAAACAACTAGTTTGGTTTAGAGATCTGGGTTTTGGGCTTGGGGTTTAGGCTTCAGGACTTTCGGGTTGAGCAGGGTTTGGAGGTCGGGGTACAAACTCTAAAGGTTCTACCAGGACCGTCTTTTAGGGTTTAGGGTTTAAGGTTTAGGGTTTTAGGGTGTAGGGTTTAGGGTTTAAGGGTTTAGGGATTTAGGGTTTAGGGTCTACGGTTTAGGGTTTGCAATTGCAGGTTCCAGAGGATTCCAAAACGTTTCGGTTGGGGAAAAGAAAGCAGTGCTTTGCCGAGCTGTCCTGTCTGGATCGAGTATTTCAAATTCTCTTGTTTGTGGAGCTGAAAGGACCCAAGTTGTTTTCAGTCAGTGTTGTGTGAAACCTTCACAAAGTATGGTATTATGGCAACAGACCTCTCTGGATAAATTCCTCTCTGTACTCCTGCTGCAGTTCTGTCTGAGCACTTGCTGAGGACATCAGTTCGTCATGGAAGCCTATGTGTCAGGAAGAAACTTCAAAGCCTTCATTCATTCAGCATTTTCGAAGTATGTATGTTCAGCACCGGCAGAAGCTCGAGCGACAATTGGACAATTTAGTATGTCAGGAATAATTACATCATGTCCGATTGGCGCTCGGATTCCAGCAGCGCTGCATCGTCGTCCAACATTAGTAGTTGGACCAGGCCCGGGTGGCGGGACATGACCGAAGTGTCGGAACCACCCGGTCCGGGCAACTCTCAACGTCCGATAGATGATGTCCTGCGAGACTGGCTGAATAGGCTAAGGCCTTGGAGGGGCGGTCCGTGGCGCCCGGTGAGACACATCACGGGGCAAGGGATCCTATTGGACAGCAACCAGGTACATTTATGATTCACCTGTACGTGTTTAATCGCTATTTGTGGCTGCTTGTGAACGAGTTCCTGAACTTGGGAAGTCTGTGCAATTTTCGAACCTCCTGCCGCCTCGCTTACAGACTCTGGGTCATGAATGAACCAGAGCTGGTCATGAGGTGGTTGCGGCATTGCCCCAGGGGGTATGTGCACACTTTCAACAATCGGTCCATGGAACGACACAGCAGCTATCTTGTGCTCCAGGTAAACCTTCACGCGGAAGCGCAAGAATTGGGTGTGGAGCCTGGAGCCAGGAGAATGTATTACATGTATTACCACAGGAACGAGCACTTCTCCCTATACCGCCCTACCCATCAGCAGGGGTATCGTCCCGGAACGCGCGGTCGGCGTGTCACCATGCGTCCAGTGATGCCAGTCCTGATCACGAGACTTCGACAGATAGTGACAGTGTGGACGACAGAATTGAATGGCATCGATTCCGTGAGGAGCGTGCGCGGAGAAGTCCTCCACACAGTGACGTGGAATCAGATGGCTGAGAGTCTGAGACTCAGGGGACAGCTGCTGCAGCTGGGCATTGGAAAAGAATAGTGCAGTGTGTGGTAGTTAGAGGGTCGGAAACATAGTAGAGTGCGTGAAGCACACCGTTTACAGACTTGCAGGGTTTTTTGGCTGACGTCAGAACACATGATTGTTTCCAATGCTCGCCCTGTTGTGACTGTTTCAGCCAGCAGGGGACAGCTGCTGCAGCTGGGCATTGGAAAAGAATAGTGGCAGTGTGTGGTAGTTAGAGGGTGGGAAACAGAGTAGAGTGCGTGAAGCACACCGTTTGCAGACTTGCAGGGTTTTTTGGCAGACGTCAAAGCCGTTGAACACATGATTGTTTGGTGCAAGCACGTGGAAACCTTCCGTTTGCAGCACGCTTGGCATGGTTGGAAGAAGAAGAAATTCCGCGCAGTGGCCTGGGAGCAGTTCAAGGCTTTTTACAAAGACGTCGATGTGATTGAAACGAGCCACCGCGAATTTACATTGGCTGAGGTGGCGGCGCTGGAAAAGGAGCTGGCCGCTAGTTTGGAACAGGAAACTGGAGTTGGTGTTGGCGATGCAGCAGCTCCAGGTGACGGTGATGGGGCTGCAATCTCAGGGTCCCTGTGAGTACTTGCTGAGCATTTAGTTCAAGTTTAGGTTACCATGGGAAGATCACGGTACCTTCAATATACGTAGTTTAAGTTTAAGTTACCATATGAAGGAGACCATCTTTATTTCCCTCATCATGGTACCTGAAATTTAAGTTTCCTTCAAAAAGCCCAGGAATCTTTTGGAGACGGGGTTTCGCAGCGATGTGCAGTTCGTGGTGCAGGGGGTCGAGCTCAAAGCTCACTCGCAGGCAGGTGGATGTGAAAAGATACTCCCAAAGAGTGCTGCTCATTGGGCTTGTTGGCGATCTCCACCCTAAAAACTACACAAAAGCCTTGCAGCTTTCCAACCGACAGTCACCTTCATCGCAACCTTGAGGTGCTCCTCGCGCGATCCGAAGTATTTGCCAAGCAGCTGACAGTTGGAATGGAAGAATCCATGTCGAGGGTCATTCAGATAGATGACACTGACTTGGCTACCTTTAAGGCTTTCTTACAGTTGCTGGGTTCGCGCCGAGCATTGTTTTGAGGAGCCATGATAGGGATGGACAGTACGTCGTGCGATTTCCTGCTTATGGAAGCTGAAACGATATTAAGAAACAGCCTTGTAAAACCCTGATACAAGCCTCATAGATTTTAGAGCCTTCTTGTGCACACCTTAATCTTTTCCGACTACTAGGTTCCTCTACACGGACGACTTCGCTGCAGTCAGTAAGTTGATGGACGCCACATCCGACGAAAGCGACGTGTCGCGAGTGCAGAAGCTCATGGCCGTGAGTCACAAGTACCAGGTACCTGAACCCAAAGCCTATAGGGTTTAGGGTTTTGGGGTTTAGGGTTTAGGGTAAACCCGAAGCCAAAAAGGTCCTGAACCCAGGGTTTAGGGCTCAACCCTAAGCCCTTAAACCGGAAGCCCTAGTGTCCCTAAACTTTACGCCGAAAGCCCTAAGCCCTCAAGTGAGGAGAAGGGGCCCTCTAAACAACAACCTAGACCCAAAGTCTTCGTGTCAGGTCTCTAGGTTGCAGCTTTGGTGTGAGATGCAGCTTTGCAAGCTGCTGACGACCGCCGATGTCTGCGACATGCTCTGCCAAGCACATCTGCTCCAAGCCAGCAACCTCGAGCATGCCTGCCTCTAGGTGGAGCTTTGGGACACTTTTTGCCACAAACTTCCCTTTCATAAATACTTTTGGGAGCCAAGTACAACCCAGGCCTGTGCTTCATCAAAAACCACCTGACCAAAGTGGTCACACTTCCGGAATACGGAGGCTTGATTCAGACGTGGCCTGATATCAGGCTGAAGCTCAGGCGCTTCTTGGTGGGCGAGCCACATTTCGAGGCGGATGCTCCGCGGGGGCCTGAAGTGGGGGGAGGATGATGAAACAGCCGGCACATGACGGCAAAGTACAGAACCTGCTACGTGACTGTCTGCGGCTTCGCCTGCTGGACGTCGTGCCCTTCTGGGGCTGGACTAGCCAGATACTAGTTACCCAGTCTGGGGGCCCACCCAAGATTCCAGGTACCAATTCGGGATGGCGTTGTTTTTTCCTGTTGGTTTAGGACTAGGAGAACCTAAGATAGATGATATAGAAGCTTTAAATATTCGTAGTAGCAAGCATCATAATCGTAGTCACCACAACCACAGCAACAGCTGCGACTATCGATGGTGCAGTCTGCATGTCGCTCGCAACTGGCGCGACTCTGCCGTCGACACGGCTGCATTCAAAGCAGCTCGACACGAGCTGGCGCAGCTGTGTCCTTCTTCTGGCATCCTGGGTGCCTAAAGGTGCTCTGTGATGGAGTTTGACGTTTTAAGGTCGTGAGTGTCTGCTGATAGACGTGGCTGCAAAGATCAGCCTTCAGAGAATGACCCATCAGCAGAGTGCAGAGCGAGATGAAGATTATGAGTGTTGTCCGAATTTCGTTTGTTTTGACTATCAGCACCACGGTGTGGGGGTTGGGGATCAGGATGCAGCATTTGAGGGTTCAGGGTTGCGTAGTTTAAGATCCATGCATGGGCTAACAACAATTCTTCGAAAGGACTCGGTCAACATGTCACGTGGAACGTCCGGATCTCCCCTAATCCGCATAAACCCTAGACCCTAAATCATCCCTGCAGGTCTGAAGAGACAAGTCTTTGGCTTCAGGCTCTAAGCCCGAAAACTAAACCCTAAACCCAGTGTTAACACTATAATGCAACCGAAACCTTAGACCTAAACCCACCTGAAGAATAGCGTTCCAAAGTCGCAACATGTTTCACGTTACCCGAGGCTCTAGGCCACCGGCCCTAAATCATCAGTGCATGATACATATAATATGTGTATATATATAGAGCACTATAATTGTACTTATATATATATGTATATGTATTTATATACGTGCCTGAATAATAAGTAGTGCCATGCCATGGTCGCTTTGGATATCCCGTCAACACCCAACACTTTGGACTCCTAAACCCTGTAAGCCGTGAGCACTGCAAGCTCGGAAGCTTAAATCTAAACCCTGAGCCATCAACCTGTCACCAACCCCTAACCACCGACTTTGTCTAAAAGCGACCGCCGCGGTCAGGGGTGTGGAGAGAAGTGCAGCGGAGTTGAGGAACGAGATCTTTCAAGGGAATTGGGTCTGGGGGTGAAGGACTTGGGGTTGAGGGTTAAGTTTATGGTGTCGGGTTTTGGGATGCCGTTTCCAAAGGCCTAAAGCCGTTCTTTCGGGAGTTAGTACAAAGCGAGGGGATGCTACTGCTACTGCTACTGCTGCCACACTACCGCTGCGGTGACCGCTACCGCTACCGCTACCGCTGCTACGACCACTACTCCGACAACCACCACTACCACCACCACTGCCACTAGCGCTACCACTACTACTTGTTACTACTGCTGCCGCTGCTACAACTTCCGCTACCAAGGAGGTACCGCAACGACCGTAGCATCAATACTGACCATGGCGAACAGCTCACTCAAGGCCCAAACCCTTACTCCCTGAAGCTTACCAGCACCTGATCCCGAACAAGTCCTCGTTTGAGGTGAACAGCCCCTCTGAAGCTCTTGCCACGACTTCCGTACAGTGAAATTCTCTAGGTAGGGCATTGGGACATTTTATATTTTCCCTTAGGATCTTATTTGCTGCCCCACCTAGTTCTGGGGACCCTTGCTTTCAGAGATTGTTGAGTCTCTGCATGTTCCGGAGCAGACAAAACATTAAGTCTTTCACGCGTCCATGACTAGGACGTGGTGCTTCACATTTCGTGAACTCACAGCTGACACGTGCCCGGACGCCTCGATCCCTAGGTAGACCCTCGGTGCTACTCCTTCTTGAGCCTTGTCGGGTCTTTGCTGGATTATCTAAGTGTTGTCGCAATCGATGTCGAAATAGCAGCAATGTCCGTGGCAGTTGCACGAGCAGTAGTCGTAGCCCATTGGAGGCCGTGAAGCCTATGTTCTTCCAGCGTGCAGCCTGTGGTACGGCGCTGCAGCTCCAGATGATGATGAACTATGAGGTGCGACAGTCGGGTGCTGCTTTGTTTTTTGCCATCAACCCGTTATGTATCTTGACTGGACACCTATCGCCTTCCAAAACGCTTGCCGGGAAAGGGTTCATCGTCTCGGGTGCGGTTCCTTTGCAGCTTGCCGGGCACTTGTCAGCTACCACAACAGCGCACGCAACATAGCACTGGGCCGAAATGTAGGCGGGGCTGGAATCACTGCCGATTCGAACCCCTCCTCGCGGGAATGATGGTGTATCTTCGCAAAGTTCGGGAGACCTCCACCCGGATTCTCGCTCTTCCAGCTTCGCTTGTAAGATTTGCGTCCTCCCCGAACCCCACGAGCCGAAGGCCCATGGAAGTTTGTAGTATAAGGCTTGAATATACACTTTAGAACACTTAAATCCAAAAGTAACCAAAAACTGTGCGATAGCGCCAACGCTCTTAAGTGACAAAGGCATGAAAGAGAACCCTGAAGCCTTCAAACCCGCAAGCACCTGCAAATAAAGACGTGTAAACGCCCTTATCATTATCAAGGTCGTATAGAAGCATCCAATCAATAAATGCAGACAAACCCTCATAGAACCTGTGTAGAAGCCCTTGTAACAAGCTTCATAAACAAAAAGGCCTTCGTATCACTTCCTCAGCCCCCAAACCCTAACACCCCTAAACCTATCTAATTACACCCTAGAACCCAAACACTAAACCTCTAAGCCCCCACACCCCAAAACCTATCTAATTAAACCCTAGAACCCAAACACTAAACCCCTAAACCCCCACACCCCTAAACCTATCTAATTAAAGTCTAAAGCCTAAACACTACAAAGCCCTAAACCCCTAAACCCATGAGCCCCCACAACAGGCCTTCGGAACGTGGAAGAGCAGCTTCTTGAGAGCCGGGGTCCTCATTGCTCTGAAGATGCAAGGATTCGCCCCAGGAGTGGCCATGTAGGGTTTAGGGTTTAGTGTGTTGGGTTTAGGGTTTAGGGGTTAGGGTTTAAGCTTTATGGGTTAGGGGTTTAGTGTTTTGGGTTTAGGGTTTAGGGGTTTAGGGTTTCAGCTTTAGGGGTTAGGGTTTAGGGTTTTGGGTTTAGGGGCCATGAACAGAACGGCTTAGGGGCTTGTAGGGGGTTTCAGATGTTTTTGGTAGAGGATTTCCAATAAGATTTAGAGGGCTCATAGGGTTTGTAGATGTCTTTAGGATATACAGTATAGGATGTACAACAAGATGTATAGGATTTATGGGGTTTCAGGATGGGTTTGCGGTTGAGGGTTAGGGCGGTTAGGGTTTTTTGGATTATATTTAGGGAAACTGTTGAAAACGCTCCAGCATGTCAGTGATCATCGCTTGTAGTCTGCAGTTGTCGCTAGCTTTCAGGGCCCTTGTATAGTTGCTAGGTTCTTGTAGTCTGCAAGTGTTTGTGNGAAAACGCTCCAGCATGTCAGTGATCATCGCTTGTAGTCTGCAGTTGTCGCTAGCTTTCAGGGCCCTTGTATAGTTGCTAGGTTCTTGTAGTCTGCAAGTGTTTGTGCGCTGTTATGCTGCAAGTTATGCTTCGGCTCGTAGAGGAAGGCTACGAAAGGTAAACCCTCTTGAGCCACGTGTAAGTAGTGTACGCTAGCAGTGTAAAGTGTACAGTCTTGCTAGTGTCTTTCTTGTGTTGCTT
>BGNK01002584.1:1116-92349 GCA_003297005.1 Symbiodinium sp. clade A Y106 | reverse complement strand
CTGCGGAGTTGACCATCACGCAAGCCATGGCAGATCGATCTCACGGCGGTGTCATCTACTACTTCTGTCATATCCACTCCAAGATGAGCGGCAAGCTTATCATCAAGAACGCGGACGGGTCCAATGTGACACAAGCGAACGGGTCACCACTCAACCAGACCGCGGAGCTCAGCCTTTACTCTGTTCCCAGCCCTGATGCTTTTGATACCATGTGCGGCACTACAGGAGCAAGCGCTTATGCAGATGGCGGCCAGAAGGAGTGTGCGTCCAGGTTCCTTCCAGGAACCTTGGACACAGACTTTGAGAAGTGTATGCAAGCAATCGACTGCCAGATGAACAAGGAGATGCGCGTGGTGGGCTTCGACACCCACCAGAGCCACATTGTCACGTTCATGCAGCAAATGATTCCGCACCATGCCAATGCCGTTAACATGGCCAAGATCATATTGAAGTTGGCACCTTCCGAGGCGGCAGCAGTGGAGGACTTTGAAGACATCTTGTGGAGCATGGTAAATGTCCAGAACTTTCAGATCCACACGATGCGAAACTATCTTGCGAGCCACACCGCTTATGGAGGGACCATGCATGGTGGTGTCCCCCTGATTGCTACGTCGGTTGGTGAGCACTGTGACTCAGCCCTTGATGTTGCTGTTGACATTGCGCCAGTTTCCCAGAATCCCGGCCCGACAGCTTCAGTCGCAGGCTGTGTGCCATCATCAACGAACCTTTGCATGAAGGTGAACCTCTTTATGGGCGAGACCGGTTACTATGAGTTTGCTGGGTACACCGGGCCCTCGCCTGATATTGAGGTGCGCATTGGGNGCTGTGTGCCATCATCAACGAACCTTTGCATGAAGGTGAACCTCTTTATGGGCGAGACCGGTTACTATGAGTTTGCTGGGTACACCGGGCCCTCGCCTGATATTGAGGTGCGCATTGGGCAGACGTACACCTTCGACCAGACAGACCCAAGCAACTGGTACCACGCAGTGGGCTTCGCCTACTTCCCAGATGGTGCTCATGGCGAGACTTGGGGCGGTGACGAGCGAGATGAGGTCGAGGGTCTTGGCGAGTTGTTGTACAAGATCAACGGGGCCGCAACGACATGTCCAGATGCTGGTGACACCGGCTTGGATTGCTATGAGCCCGAGTTCTTCTACCCTCGCGGCGACTGGATGGCAAAGAACTACACTGCGGAGTTGACCATCACGCAAGCCATGGCAGATCGATCTCACGGCGGTGTCATCTACTACTTCTGTCATATCCACTCCAAGATGAGCGGCAAGCTTATCATCAAGAACGCGGACGGGNCTGCGGAGTTGACCATCACGCAAGCCATGGCAGATCGATCTCACGGCGGTGTCATCTACTACTTCTGTCATATCCACTCCAAGATGAGCGGCAAGCTTATCATCAAGAACGCGGACGGGACCAGTGTGACACAGGCCAATGGTGCAGCTTTGCCAAATCCCCAAGAGCTTACGCTGTATTCTCCTGCGGCCATGAGCGGCGTCGACCTGGCCTGTGGCACTTACGCAGTTGAGACATATGCAGGCAGGATGCTTAAGCTAGGTTCGATGTTTTTGCAATTCGAAACGTGCAACAAGAGCATGAGAGGATTATATAGGCTTCACGGAAGTCCCTATACTCATTCCTCAGGGATAGGCAAAGAGAGGTCCTTGTGGGAAGATCTGACTGCCAAAGCTGGGGAACGCGGCAAGTATCAGATGTGTACTGGCAAAAGGTTTCCGCCCTCGCCAAAACGAAGGGTCCTTGAAGTGAGTGAGGGGAAATGCTGCAATTTCTGACACGTCTACTATTATAACTATACTAGTACAGTCGTATACTATTCTAGGATACTACCGTAGTACCCTCCAAATCATGTGCGACCAGCCGTAAAGTTTCCGGATCTCCTGAGTTCACGTCCTTCTCTTTGAATGCGCGATTCTGCAGGTGGAGGTTCAAAGCAGTGCAGCGAACGCTTCCTTTGTGGCAACTTGGACACAACCTTCGAGAAGTGCATGCAGGCCATCAACTGCAAGATGAAAGAAGAGATGATGAGCGACACGACGATGGACAGCACCAACAAGGTCGGCGTCTTCATGCAGCAAATGATTCCTCATCACGCCAATGCAGTGAATATGGCNGCCATCAACTGCAAGATGAAAGAAGAGATGATGAGCGACACGACGATGGACAGCACCAACAAGGTCGGCGTCTTCATGCAGCAAATGATTCCTCATCACGCCAATGCAGTGAATATGGCTAGGATCCTCCTTACACAGGTTGATGCAGCCACCATTGAATCAGCCATTGAGGAGGGCGGCCTTACGGATTTGCTGAATGACATCATCAACGTGCAGAACTTCCAGATTCACCAGTTCCGCAACTATTTGGGCAGCGTGGGGCTACTTCCCAGTACGAGCACCTCTACCGCTACTACCGATGAGCAAACTACNCGGGCTGCCAAAGCGACATTTTCCGTGGCTGCTGATGCCAGCTTTGTTTCTTGTGGTGGCTCCGTGAACATGTTCAAAGAACTGTTCACCCACCTGGGATGGCTGTCAGGAAGGACGGGAAGGAGATGCTGAAGTTGTCTAGAGGTGCCAGAGCAACTTCAGACCATGTAGCAACCGGGAGCCCGCACCAACCCCGCGAAGGCCGTATGATCCCCAGCAATAGTTTTGCACTGTTTGGAAAAGTATGACGCACAAGGATTCTTTCAGCCTGTGAGCAAAATGGTAGCGAGTAGCGTCAGTCCCCCTGTCCAATCTCAGNGATCCCCAGCAATAGTTTTGCACTGTTTGGAAAAGTATGACGCACAAGGATTCTTTCAGCCTGTGAGCAAAATGGTAGCGAGTAGCGTCAGTCCCCCTGTCCAATCTCAGGCCCTTGAGGATGTGGGCATGCCTTCAAGTTTTCAAGTGCAAACTTCAGCTTGGAAAGGCCTGAGGGTGATTGCCAACACTTGTCGAGATGCAGGCGTGCCCATGACATCCATGAGAGTTGTAAACTGTNTCAAGTGCAAACTTCAGCTTGGAAAGGCCTGAGGGTGATTGCCAACACTTGTCGAGATGCAGGCGTGCCCATGACATCCATGAGAGTTGTAAACTGTGGAGGATGCTCAAAGTATCTACATCCCCAGAGTTTCGACAAGGCATGCCACAAACGTCTCTTTCAGGCGTTTGAGCAAACTGTACGGTACCGGAAGATTGTCGTGAGGAAGTTGGCAGATGCATCACTCGATGGTTTGTAGGGCTCTTGAGGCAAAATCTCNGCATGCCACAAACGTCTCTTTCAGGCGTTTGAGCAAACTGTACGGTACCGGAAGATTGTCGTGAGGAAGTTGGCAGATGCATCACTCGATGGTTTGTAGGGCTCTTGAGGCAAAATCTCCCGGTTCAGGAAAGGCTGCGGCATTGAGCCTAGTACTCGGGACGCGCGCTCGCAGGTTTTCTGCGGACTGGAGACCTGTGTTGAGTTCGGGCCTGTTGAGTGCTGCGTGCCGCGAGTTGNCCGGTTCAGGAAAGGCTGCGGCATTGAGCCTAGTACTCGGGACGCGCGCTCGCAGGTTTTCTGCGGACTGGAGACCTGTGTTGAGTTCGGGCCTGTTGAGTGCTGCGTGCCGCGAGTTGTCCAATCTCAGGCCCTTGAGGATGTGGGCATGCCTTCAAGTTTTCAAGTGCAAACTTCAGCTTGGAAAGGCCTGAGGGTGATTGCCAACACTTGTCGAGATGCAGGCGTGCCCATAACATCCATCAGAGTTGTAAACTGCGAAGGTTGCTCAAAGTGAGTACATCGAGTTTTTGGCAGAGTATGCCGCAAACGTCTCTTTCAGGCGTTTGAACAAACTGTACGGTACCGGAAGATTGTCGTGAGGAAGTTGGCAAAAGCAANTGCCGCAAACGTCTCTTTCAGGCGTTTGAACAAACTGTACGGTACCGGAAGATTGTCGTGAGGAAGTTGGCAAAAGCAATCTTCCGGTTCAGGAAAGGCAGCGGAATTGAGCCAGTACTTGGGACGTGCACTCGCAAGGTCTTCTGCATACTGGAGACCTATATTGAAATTGTGTTCGGGCCTGTTGAGTGCTGCGTGCCGCGAATTGTCCAATCTCAGGCCTTGGTGATGTGGGCATGNGGGACGTGCACTCGCAAGGTCTTCTGCATACTGGAGACCTATATTGAAATTGTGTTCGGGCCTGTTGAGTGCTGCGTGCCGCGAATTGTCCAATCTCAGGCCTTGGTGATGTGGGCATGCCTTCAAGTGTTCAAGTGCAAACTTTAGCTTTGAAAAGTCTGAGAGTTATTGCCAACAGTTATCGGGATGGAGGCGTGCTCACAACATCCATCAGAGTTGTAAAGGAACATCCATCAAAGTTGTAAAGGATGTGCAGTCCACCTGCCGGAACTGGACAGCCCATTTTTGTGAGCACCTGCTGAGCAACAGGACCCACATTCATTCATGTTGACTTCAAGCACCAATGGACAGCACACGCTACAGAGCTCCTTACGGTTACGGCAGGGTCCGGTTGCTGCGCAGAACGCCTCAACCACAATTCTCGAGCCTTCACCGACCTGCAACGTACGTCGGCAAAGTTCTGCAAAAGTNTACGGCAGGGTCCGGTTGCTGCGCAGAACGCCTCAACCACAATTCTCGAGCCTTCACCGACCTGCAACGTACGTCGGCAAAGTTCTGCAAAAGTCTCGTGGGCTACATGCCTAGCGGCCCAGATGAAGGCCCATGCAAATCTCGAGATGAACTTATGGATGCCTGGAGCTCTGAACTCTCATGTCAAGCGGCACACCCATTTTTCCGGATCCGTGAGCCCGGAACCCTGGATCCCTTGAAATTTCCGTTACAGGAGCGCCGGAAAGCCGAAGCCGCGCAGCGTGCAGAGGAGCACCCCCCCCGAATCACTCACTTCGGCATTCTGAGCGCAGACCCCGCTGAGTTCGATGTGAGCCGACTTTCGGAGAATCCTAAATCATGTGGGATATCCAACATATTACGGGGCTCAAGCTTGAACGATTTCTCATGTCTCAGCCTGTGTCCGGTAAAAACTTCCGGCGATCGTTGTTGTCAGTCGTAATGTTTCCCATGGTGGTGCTGATCGACCTAAAGGCATCTTGTTTTCAGCCCAGGCTAACGGTCAAGCTCCAGAATGGCTCGTGCTCTGTGCCTCAAGCCGGAATTCTTTGCTGCGTGACTTTCGCGCACCCTAGAGTAAGTTTATTCAACCCTTCATGATACCCTTGTGAGCGTCGAAACTATCCTAAACTCTACAATAGGCTCCCGCAAGCGCGAAACCCTAACACCCCAACTTGTGGTCACTGTTTTCCCACCTCTCTACGGAAGTCTCATAACTCCAAACCCGAAACCCTGAACACGCTAACCTCAACCCAAAAAAACCCAAGACTCTACGGCCCTCAAACCCTCAAACCCTCAACCCTAAACCCGGAGCACTGGTAGGAGGGGAAAACCCGGAGCACTAAACCCTCAACACTGAAGCGACCGTTTCCCTTGTACAAGGAGCTCCGCTGAGAGCTCTGAGCCCCAGCTTCGGAGCCCTCGCGTCCAGGAGAGTGGGAGTGGAGGGCCTCAGGGATCTTAGGGCCTCTTTTGGATCTTAGGGTTTAGGGTTGTTTTTTTTAATGAGGGTTGAATCATGGATCTTAGGGCCTCTTTTGGATCTTAGAGATCTTCGGGTTTGCGGGGGTTTGAAGGGTTTTAGGGTTTAGGGATGTTCGGGCTCCAGGGTTTTTGAACGTTTTCAGTTTTCAGGGATTTTAAGAGTCTTCGAGCAGAGACTGTGAGTTGAGGGGTCTTGAGCGGATACGATCCCAAGATTCGAAGGGTGCTGCATGGTTTTGGGTTGTAAAGGGCATTAGGGTTTAGGATTTTGACGACGGTTTGGGGTTGAGGATAGGTTCGCTGAGGATTTGAGCCGAATTCGCAGCTATGAACGGGGCAGGCGCAACAGTGCAGGGTTTAGGCTGTGGGGCCGTAGGGTCTTGAACTTAAAACGCTCCACCCTAAACCTCAGGCGCCTGACGAAGCAACTAGCTGGACACGACGCGTAACTCCATGTAGACTTGAAAGATAAAGGATGACATCAACAGCTATGAACTGTTATGACATGTATACTGCACTCCAGTCTATAACCCTACATTCATGCACGCGGACATGCTTGGGATTGGGAATTCCATTGACAGCGAAGGTCTGTGTGTTCATGCGGGGCAGCGACAACAACAGAGACAGGCAGCACGCAATCAAGTTTCAAGGCAGTAATTAGAGGGCCGGCAAGCCTCTTGCTTCCCGTACCTCCTTTGAGCTTTGAGCCCTTCCCCTGTAGCTGCAGGCATCTCGGTCTATACTTCATTTGTTTTGCTCTCGTCAGTGTCTTTTCTGATATGTACAGGAACAGACCCTTGTTGAACAGCACGCCCCAATATTAGAAGGCCTTGCGCGAGAGAGAGGGATCCAGAGTGTGCACGCTGCACACGGCGCCACCTCATCTCCTAAACCGGCAGCATGTAAGTTTCCCCTGCCGGTGAATGCTTCCAAACCAACCAAACTCAAAGCTTGCCGGGAGGACGGCCACAACTACCAGCAGAACGACCTCGTGCCGTAGCCGGTTTATTGGGGTTGCGCAGTGCTCTACCGATAATAATGATTCTGAGGAGTGCACGATTACGAAAGCAGAGGTCCAGGGTCGATGCTGGGCTGCAGGGGGAAGTGGGTCGCTGGAAGCGGAGAGCTTCCTTGCAGAGCTTGGCCCGAAAACGTCCTTTACTTCAGTTCCTGAGTTTGCCGAAACCGCGTCCGGCCGAGAATACTACGAAGAGACGGTGGAGGTGGAGGAGAGCCGCCGACTTCAGGAGATGAGCCCTTGGATCTCGAGAGGCCTTCCGGGGAGTGTCCCGGTGGTTTAGGGACTTGGGGGACTTGGTGATGTGTCATTTTGCTGTGGGGTTTAGGTAGGGAGGGGCATGAGGGCACATGCGCCGCAGCCCCTCCTCAAAAAAAGGCACTGTACCAGGGGCTTTAGAGGTTCAGTTTGTGCTGTAAACTTTGAGCTTATAGCAATCTGAGTGCAAATCTGGGTTCTGCGTCGCGGGCTTGGAAACTGATCAGGTTGGCACTGCAACTGTCACAACTGCCTGTGGCCTTCTCAGTGTTCTATGAGCCGCTCAGCTGCACGGCCCTACACCTGTAAACCCAGAGCTTGCATGTCGTGTCCACGGCCGGTGGCGCTGTGATAACTGCCGGATCAGACAGAAGTTGTGATCAGCAGCGATTAGCTAGCATCCTGACATGACCGATCCAAGCTTGAAGCATCACGCGGTCGTCTGCGTGTTCATATCAGGACCTTGCAGATCTACATTACTCATACATATCTGAAAAGAATAGTCATCTTTCACACTAGATCATCGATTATAACCATGCTGGTGTGCACTCGAGTTAACCTCTAGCAGCAAGACCAATGGCAACGTAGCCCTTCCAATGCCTGTCCCAGAAGCCGAGATCCCAGCAGCACCAGACACAGCTGTGCCGATGACAGCCACCGGAGCCATGGAGAGAATCTTACTGATCTCCTTGGGCTCCCGAGGGGACATGGAGCCCTTCCTTGCCATAGGTGAAGAGCTGCAAATGGCTGGGCATTCTGTGGCCTTCTGCATGCCTGCCCAATTCCAGGGTCTGGCCGAGGAGGTCAGCAAGACCTTCTATGCAATGGACAAGGGATTCCTGGAGCTGGTAGAGAACGAGGATGTCAAGGGGATCATTGCCCAAGTGGGTTCGACTTGGACCAGGCTTCGAACGATGGTCAGACTGATGTGGGAGACCAAACCACTTCAGCAGCAGCTAGTTCGAGATCAGCATGCTGCTGTCGACCACTTCCGGCCTGATCTCATCATCTTCCACGGCAAGTGCATCTATCCCATCCTCGCGGCCCTTGAATATGGGCAACGGGTGAAGATGCTTTGCCCCGTTCCCTGCATGATTCACGCGGTCGACACCGAGCCGAACATCGGTTTCGGAGATCCAGGCTCCGTTTGGTGGAATCGCTTGACTTATTTCTTGGCAAACAAGGTCTACATCAGCAAGTCCATTCTGGGCTACGGTGGCCCTGTGGCAAAGAACGAGCTTCAGTTTCTGAACTTGGACTCCTCCCGACTCACTGCATTCATGCTTGAGGAGATGCCAGTGGAGTATGCGATCAGTGAGCGTCTCTTTCCCAGGCCTGAAAGCTGGCCGCAGCACGCTGTGATCACATGCTTCCGAGAGCGGGACAAGGCGAAGCATTGGACTCCACCCACACCGCTTCTGAAGTTCTTGTCCGACTACCCTGAACCCCTCTATGCGGGCTTCGGGAGCATGGTGAACGAAGATCCAGAGCAGGTAGGCCAGATCATCTTGGATGTGACAGCTGAGTTGGACCTCCCGGTGCTTCTGAACACGGGCTGGGGCGGAGGCATCCGAGTTTCGGAAGAACATCTTCCCAAGCATGCTTTCGTAGTCAATGACATCCCCTACGATTGGCTCTTCTCACGTGTGCGTGCAGTCGTTCACCACGGTGGCTCAGGGACCACACACAGCGCCTTGCGTTTCGAGAGGCCACAGCTGATCGTTCCGCACATTTCCGACCAGTTTCTATGGATGCGCCTCGTGAACCGAGCGGGCTTCGGGCCCATGGGTTTTCCAATCAAAAGCTTCAGCAGAGAGACCTTCAGAAAGGCCCTCACCGAGCTCTTGAGTCCACAGTACAGGAAGCCGGCATGACAGGCGGATTCCGTCCTGGCCGGTACCCACGGCATCGTCCAGAGGACGCAGGACCCTTCAAGCAGCGGACATCGTTCATGCTGTCTTTTGCGCAGTGCAGCTGCGCTCTCAGCTCGGATTTGGAAGCTGCAGCAGTTCGACGACAGTGGTGCAAGTGCATTGCTTCGAGGACGTTTCCCTTGCCTCCAGACACTACCAGCCAAGGTTTGTTCAAGACTTCGGCCTTCAGTGCCAAATCACGCCTGAGAAAAGTGAGAGAAGATGCGTTGATCCACCCCAGGAGCCCTTTGTTGAAGCACGGTCGCAACAATGGCCTCAGGCGGTTCTGATATGCACAAACACAACACACACACACACACATGCGTGTACATATAACACAATATGGCAAATGCGATAACGACATGTAACATAGTAACATATCGTCATATAGTGTAAAATCACGCAATACAGTACTGTATGGTACAATATAATATATAATTAGCATGTTACAACATAACATAATTAACATAATATATAACATAACATATTGCAACATGAAATACGTAGCTGGAACCAAAACTTTGTAGAATATGATGCAATACAACCAAAAATACCATGGAACATACTAAACTAGACACTATATGATACAATATTGAAATCATCTACTATACATGCGACATATTACTATATACAGATATTTCAGATATCCATATATGGGTATAACCTAGCCGGGATCTTGACTACGAAGCCAGACCACTTGAAATATCTCAACCGGGATCTTCACGATAACGCTGCTAAACTTGCGAAAAAAACCTCTAACCGGTGATATCCTAACCGGGATCTTGATTACGAAATCTTAAGAGTTGAAATAAGGAAATAGGCCAACCGGGATCTTGATCACGATATTATAATACTTGAGGTATACCAATCGGGCTCTTGATTACGAACTCGTAAAATTTGAGGCATTTTAATCGGGATTTTGAGTGCGAATCTATAAAATTTGAGGTATCTAAATCGATATCGTACTAATTTGAGGTATTTTAATTAAGATATTGATTAGGAAATGATAAAACTTGAAATATCTCAAACGAGATCTCGTCTATAATCTCATTAAATTTCGGAATATAGATAGTCTTCATAATCTGATCTATCTTAGTTCGGATCGTAATTACTCAGCTACTAAACTTGAGGTATTCTAATTGGGATCTTGACCACGAAGTAATAAAACTTGAAGAATCTCAGCCGGGATCTTGATTACGGAGTCACAACATTTACGAGATCTAATTACGATCTAACGAAACATGAGGTATCTTAATTGGGATTTTGACTACGAGATTTCTATACTTATGGTATTTTAGTCGGGATCTCTTAGATATAATATACTGCCTTCCGATATCTTAGGTATCTAAATCGATATCTTCACGACGAAATGAGATATCTTAATCGAGATCTTAACGACGAAGCTATAACACTTAAGGGGGGATTTGGACTACGAAGCCAAAAAAAAAATTGCGGAATCTAGATAACGAAACCCTAAAACTTGAGGTATATCAACAAGGATCTTGACTACGAAACCTCAAAATTTTAAGAATGTCAAACCGTGTTTTGACTACGAAACTACAAAGCTTACGATATCCCAACCGGCATCTTGATTACGAAATATTTGAGATATTTCAATAGGGATCTTGATTGTGAATCCGCTAGGCTTGAGGTATCCCAACCGGAATCTGTACCACGAAACCTTAAAACGTGAAGCCACAATACTTACGATATATAGACCACGAAGCTACAAATCTTGAGGTATCATCCCAACCGGGGTCTTGACTACGAAATTTCAAAACTTGAGGTATCTCAATCGAAATCTTGACCATCAAATCATTAAATTTGAGGTATCCCGACTAAGGCCTTGATCACGAAGCCACAAAAAATTGAGGTATCCTAACCGGTATCTTGACTACGAAGCGACAAAATTTGAGGTATCCTAACCGTGATCTTGACCACGAAACCTCAACTTTTGCGAGGTAGAAAAACGGAATCTTGACCACGATTGTTTGACGTATCCCAACCGATACCTTGACCATGGTAATGCTTGAGGGGAAGAAAGAGTCGCGAGGCAGGGAGAATGTACAGAAAACCGCCTCGAGCGCAGAGACTGCGAGGAGAAGGCCCCGGCCTTGACCACGAAACGACAAAACTTGAGATATCCCAACCGGGATCTTGATCATAAAGTCACTAAACTTGAAGTATCCCATTCGTGATCTTAATTACGAAGCCATAACACTTGAGGAATCCCATTCGCGGTCTTGACCACGTAGGCTACCAAACTTGAGGTATCCCAGCCGGGGTCTTGCCCATGATCCCTCAAACTTGAGGTATCCTACGAAGCCCCAAAATTTGAGGTATCCAAACCTCTATCTGTATAACGAAGTCACAGCACTTGAGGTATCCCAACCGGGATCTTGAGGTATCCAAGCCATGATATTGACCACGAATCGACAAAAGTTGAAATATCCAAAGCGGTATCTTGACTATGAAGTCACTAAATTTGCGATATCTAGATATGCCACAAATTTGAGATATCCCGGCCGGGATCTTGACCACGAGCCCTCAACACTTGCGGTATCCCTACTGGGATCTTGGCCACGAAGCCTTAAAATTTGAGATACCTCAACCGGGGTCTTGACCACGAAGCCACAAAACTTGAGGCATCCCAACCGGCATCTTGACAACGAAGCCACAAAATTTGAGGTATCTCAACCGGGATCTTGACCACGAAGCCACAAATCTTGAGGTATCCCAACCGGCATCTTGACGGCGAAGCGACAAAACTTGAGTAATAGAGTAACGGAGACTTGACCACGAAGGGACAAAATTTGCGGTATCACAACCGGGATCTAGACCACGAAACCACAAAACTTGCGGTATCCAGACCACGAACCCACAAAACTTGACGTATCCCGACCCGGATCTTGGCCACGAAGCCACAAAATTTGAGGCATCCCGTTCCGGGATCTTTGTAATGATACCATAACACTACTTGAGGTATCCCAACCGTGATTTTGACGACGAAGTTACCAAATTTGAGATATCCCACGAAGCCACAACACTTGAGCTATCCCAACCGGGATCTTGACCACGAAATCATAGAATTTCAGATATCCTAACCGGTATCTTGACCATGTAGCCACAAACCTTGGGGCATCCCAAGCGGATTCTTGATCACGAAGATACAAAACTTGAGGAACCCCATCCATAATCTTGAACACGAAATCTCAAAATTTTAGGTATCCTAACCGGATCTTCATTATGAAACGACGAAACGTGAGGTATCCCGTTCGATATCTTGATGATGAAGCCATAAAACTTGCTCTGCCCGAGCCTCGAAACCACAAAGTTTGAGATATCCCAACCGGGATCTTGGCTACGAAGCCAAACTTGAGGTATCCTAACCGGGATCTTGACAACGGGACGATATAACTTGAGGTATCCCAATCGGGAACTTGACCACGAAGCGGCGAAACTTGAGGTATCCCAACCGGGATCTAGACCCCCAAGCCACAAAACTTGAGGTCTACCAACCGGCATCTTGACCATGAAGCCATAAAACTTGACGTGTCCCAACCGGGATCTTGACCACGAAGCCACAAAACTTGAGGCATCCCAACCGGGATCTAGACCAGGAAAACACCAGACTTTCGAAATCGAAACAACCAAGCCATAAAATTTGAGGTATACCAACCGGGGTCTTGGCCACGAAGCCACCAAACTTGAGGTAAATTTGAGGTATCCCACCCGGCATCTTGACCACGAAGCGACAAACCTTGAATTATACCAGCCGGGATCTTGAAAACGAAACCTCAATAATCGAGGTATCCGAACTCGGATCTAGACCAGGAAACCTCAAAACTTGAGGCATCCCGTTCCGGGATCTTGACCACGAAACCACAAAATTTGAGGTATCCCAATCGGGATCTTGACCCCGAAGCTGCAAAACTCGAGGTATTCTAATCGGCATCTTGGCCACAATGCCACAAAATTTGAGGCATCCCAACCGGGATCTTGAGCTCAAAATAACAAAACTTGAGGTATCCCAACCGGGGTCTTGCCCATAAAGCCATAAAATTTGAGGAGTCCCAACCGGGATCTTGACCACGAAGCCACAAAACTTGAAGTATCCCGACCAGGACCACAAACGTGAGGTAACCCAACCGGGATCTTGACTACGAAGCGACAGAACCTCCCAACTGTGATTTTCACAACGAATCCGTAATAATTGCACGAAGCCACAAAGCTTGAGATATCCCAACTGGGATCTTGACAACGAAGTCATAGCACTTGAGATATCCTAACTGGGATCTTGACGACGAAGCCTCAAAACCTCAGGTATCTCAAACCAGGATCTTGATTACGAAGCCACAAAGTTTAAGATATCCTAACCGGTATCTTGACCGCGAAGCGGCAAAGTTTGAGGTATCCCAACCGGTAATTTGATTACGAAGATTTACAACTTGCGATATCTAGATCACGAAGCCACAAGACTTGAGACATCCCAATTTGGTTGATGATTACTAAGCTACCAAATAAGGGGTATCCCAACCGGGACCTTGACCACGAAGTCACTAAATTTGAGGCATCCCAACCGGGATCTTGATAACGAAATCTCAAAACCTGAGATATCCCAATCGGGACATTGACCACGAAACCACAAATCTTGAGATATCCCAACCGGAATCTTGATTGCTGTATCTAGACCACGATACCAAAAAAAATTGAGGTATCTTGACTACGAAATTTCAATATTTGAAAAATTCCAACCGGGATCTGAACCACGAAACCTCAAATTCCATCCGAGGTCTTGACCACCGAAGCCACAAGACTTGAGGTATCCCAACCATGATCTTGATCACGAAGCCACAACAGTTAAGGTATCCCAACCGGGATCTTGATTACCAAATCACAAGACTTGAGATATCCCAACCGAGATCTTGATCATAAAGCCACAAAAATTGAGGTATCCCACCCGAGATCTTGATTGCGAAGCCACAAAACTTGAGGTATCCCAACCGTGAGCGAAATCTCAAATTTTAAATTTTCCCAGAAGGCATCTTGACTACGAAACGTCAAGATTTGAGATATCCCAACCAAGATCTTCACTACGGAGCCACTAAACTTCAGATATCCCAGACGGAGTTTCAATTATGAAGCCACAACACTAAAACTTGATCAGGATCTTGACCACAAAACTTCAAATCTTGAGGTATCCCAACCGGGACCTTGACCACGAAGATACAGCACTTGAGGTATGCCAACCGGCATCTTGGCCACGAAACCACAAGACTTCAGGTATCTCAACTAGGATCTTGAGCACGAAGCACACTTGAAATATCCCAAGCGGGATCTTGATCAGGTGCCCCAACCGGGATCTTTAACCACGGGCTCTGAACAATTGAGCTATCCCAATACAGATCTTGATCTTAAAGTCACCAAACTTGAGGCATCCCAACCGGGATCTTGATCACGAAGCCATAGAACTTCAGATATCCCAACCGGGATCTTGACCACGGAGTTTCAAAACTTGCGCAGACCATGAAGCCTGAAATATCCCAGCCGGGATCCGGACCACGAAACCTCAAGACTTGAGGTATCCCAACCGGGGTCTTGACCACGAAGCGGCGAAACTTGAGGTATCCCAACCGGGATCTTGATTGCGATGCCTCAAAACTTGAGATATCCCACCGGGGTCTTGATCTCAAAAGCCATAAAACTTGAGGTACCCCATTCGGTATTTTGACCACGAATATGAAAGAACTTGCGGCATCAAGACCACGAAGACACAGAACCTGAGGTCTCCCAACCGGCATCTTGACCACGAATTCCCAAAGCTTGAGATATCCAATCAAGATATTGATTATATCATCTCAACATTTCCAAAATTTGAGAAGTCCCAACCGATATCTTGATTGCGAAATCTCGAATTTCGATGTATCCCAATCGAAACTTGACTACAAGGGATCTTGATCACGAAGAAGTTAAATTTGAGGAATCCCATTCGGTATTTTGACCACGAACATGAAAGAACTTGTGGCATCAAGACCACGAAGACACAGAACCTGAGGTCTCCCAACCGGTATCTTGACCACGAATTCTCAAAGCTTGAGATATCCAATCAAGATATTGATTATGACATCTCAACATTTCCAAAACTTGAGAAGTCCCAACCGGTATCTTGATTGCGAAATCTCGAAACTCGATATATCCCAATCGGTATCTTGACTACAAGGGATCTTGATCACGAAGTCACTAAATTTGAGGTATCCCATTCGGGATCTTGACCACGAAGCCACAAATCTTAAGGTATCCCATCCGATATCTTGACCACGAAGCTATAAAATTTGACGTATCCGAACCGGGGTCTTGACCACGACGCCACAAAACTTGAGGCATCCCAATCGGGATCTTGACCAGGAAAACACAAAACTTGCGAAATCGAAATAACCAAACTACAAGACTTGAGGTATCCCAGTCGGGATCTCGAATACGAAGCCACAAAAATTGAAGTGTACCAAGCGGGATCTCGAGTACGAAGCCACAAAACTTGCTATATCAAGACCACGAAGCTACAAAACTTGAAGTGTCCCAACCGGGGTCTTTACCACGAAATCTCAAATTTGAGGAATCCCATTCGAGATCTTGACGACGAATCCATAACACTTGAGGTAGCCCAACCGGGCTTCTAGACCACGAAACCATAAAATTTGCGATATCTAAACAAAGAATCCACAAATTTTGAGGTATACCAAGCGGGATCTTGACCACGAAGCCTCAAAACTTCAGGTATCTCAAACCGGGATCTTGGCCACGAAGCCACAAAACTCAAGATATCCCAACCGGCAGCTAGATCGCGAAGCGGCAAAACTTTTGCTGTATCTTAACCGGTATCTTGACCACGATGCCATAAAATTTGAGGTATCCCAAACGGGGTCTGGGTTACGACGCCGCGAACCTTGAGGCATCCTAGTCGGGATCTTGACCACGAAGTCACAAATCTTGCGATATATAGATCACGAAGAGCGCCAATACTTGAGATATTGGTCATAAAGATACAAAACTTTCGATATCACGAAAACAAAACTTAAGCCAGCCGGGGTCTTAGCTACGAAGCCACAACCCATGAGGTATCTCAATAGGGATCTTGATTGGGAAGTCGCCACGTTTGAGGAATCCCAGTTGGAGTCTGGACCACGAAACCTCAAAATGAGAAGCCATTACACTTGGGATATCTAGACCACGAAAAACACAAATCTTATTGGGTCCCACCCGGGGTCTTGACCACGAAATCTCCAATCTGGAGTTATCCCATCCGGGATCTTGACCACGAAGTCTCAAATCCTGACTTATCCCAACCGGGGTCTTGACCATGACATATCCCAATCGAGGTCTTGACCACGAAGCCACAAATCTTGAGATATCCCACCCGGGATCCTGACCAGGAAATCACAAAACTTGCGAAATCGAAATAGCTAAGCCATAAAACTTGAGGTATATTATCCGGGATCTTGATCCCGAAGCCACCAAACTTGTGGTATCCCAACCGCGGTCTTGACCACGAATCCACAACACTTGAGGTAGCCCAACCGGGAGCTTGACGACGAAACCTCAAAACTTCCAAAATTTGAAGTATCCCAACCGGGATCTTGTCCACGAAACTACAACACTTGAGGTATCCCAACCGGGGTCTTGACGACGAAGATCAAAACTTGAGGTATCCCAATCGCGATCTTGACTCCGAAGCTACAAAACGTGAATTATCCTATTCGGCATCTTGGCAACGAAACCACAAAGCTTGAAGTATTTCAACCGGGATCTTGACCACGAAGCGGCGAAACTTGAGGTATCCCAACCGGCATCTTGACTACGAAGCCAAAAAACTTGACGTATCTCAACCGGGGTCTTGACCGGTCTTGACCACGAAGCCACAAAATTTGAAGCATCCCAATCGGGATCTTGACCAGGAAAATACAAAACTTGCGAAATCGAAATAACCATGCCACAAGACTTGAGGTATCCCAATCGGTATCTTGACCACGAAGTCACAAAACTTGTTGTATCAAGATCACGAAGTCACAAGACTTGTGGAATCCCACTCGGGATCTTGACGACGAATCCACAACACTTGAGGTAGTCCAACCGGGATCTAGACCACGAAGCCATAAAACTTGCGATATCCAAATAACGAAACCACAAAATTTGAGGTATACCAAGCGGGATCTCGACCACGAAGCCTCAAAATTTCAGATATCTCAAACCGGGATCTTCAGCACGAAGCCACAAAACTTAAGATATCCCAACCGGCAGCTTGACCGCGAAATGGCAAAACTTTTGAGGTATCACAGCCGGTATCTTGACCACGATGCCATAAAGCTTGAGATATCCCACACACGGGAATTTGCCCACGAATTCACCAAACTTGAGGTATCCCAGCCGGCATCTGTATAACGAAGCCATAACACTTTGAGGTATCCCAACCGGGAGCTTGAGGTATCCCACCCATGATGCTGAGCACGAAACGACAAAAGTTGACGCATCAATAATATGATCTTGATTATAAAGTCACAAAAACTTGCGAAATCTATATACGCCACAAAACTTGAGGTATTCCCGTCGGGATCTTGACCACGAGCCCTCAACACCTGCGAAATCCCAATTGGGATCTTGGCCACGAAGCCACAAAAGGCCTCAAAACTTGCGGTATCTAGACCACGAAACCTGAAAATTTGAGATATCTCAATCGGGATCTTCTTGGCCACGAAACCTCAAAACTTGAGGTATCGCAACCGGAAACTTGACGACGAAGCGACAAAATTTGAGGTGTCCCAACCGAGATCTGCCCCACGAAACCTCAATACTTGCGATATCTGGACCACGAAGTTACAAAACTTGAGGTATCCTAACCGGGCTCCTGCTTACGAAGGCACAAAAGTTGAGGTATCCTAACCGGGCTCCTGCTTACGAAGGCACAAAAATTGAGGTATCCCATTCGGGATTTTTCCAACGAAGCCCCAAAACTTGAGATATCCCAACCGGTATCTTGACGACGAAGCGACAAAATTTGAGGTGAAGAACAACGGAATCTTGACCACGAAGGGACAAAACTTGCGGTATCCAAGCCGGGACCTTGACCACGAAGCCACAAAACTTGCAATATCTAGACCACGAAGCCACAACACTTGAGGTATCCCGACCGGGATCTTGGCCATGAAGCAACAAAACTTAAAATACTCCAGCCGGGGTCTTGACCACGAAGCTACAAAATTTGAGGTAACCCAACCGGGATTTTTCCAACGAAGCCCCAAAAACTTGGGTATCCCATATGATATCTTGACGACGAAGCCATAACAGTTGAAGTATCCCAACCAGGACCACAAAATACGAGATATCCCAATCGGGATCTTGGCTACGAAGCGACAGAATTTGCCAACGGGGATCTTGACCACGAATTCGTGAAATTTGCACGAAACCGCAAATCTTGAGCTATCCCAACCCACTTCCAGTTCCCGTAATCTGTGGGGTGAGAAGAGAAGGAAATCTTGCCAGTTGGGATCTTGACAACGAAGCCATAACACTTGAAGTATCCCAATTGGGATCTTAATCACAAAGCCAATAAATTTGAGGTAACCGGGACATTGATCACGAAGGCATAAAATTTGAGATATCCCAAACCGGGGGTCTTGACCACGAAGACATAAATTTTGAGATATCCCAACTTGGATCTTAATTACTAAGCCACCAAATATGGGGTATCGCAAGCGGGGTCTTGACCACGAGGCCACTAAACTTAAAATTTCCCAACTAAGATCTTGATTACAGAACTAGATCCTGACCTTGAAACCACAAAACTTGAGGTGTCCCAACCCGACTCTTAACTACGAAACCTCAAAATTCGCGGTATCTAGACACACCATATCAATTCCCTTCGTTCCACTTGACGTATCCCATCCGAGATCCTGACCAAAAAGTCACAAAACTTGAGGCATCCCAACCGAGATATTAATCACGAAGCCTCAAATTTTGAGGTATCTCAACCGGGATCAAAACTTATGGTATCCCAACTAGGATCTTGGCCACGCAGTGACAGAATTTGAAGTTCCCCAACCAGAATCTTGAATTGAAATATCTCCGGATTCGTGGTCTATATATCGCCAGCTTTGTGGCTTTACTTTCCAGATCCCGCTTAGGTACCTCAAATTTTGAGACTATATAGTCAAAATCCCGATTAAAATACTTCAAGTCTTGAAATTTCGTAATTAAGATCCCGGATTAGGATACCTCAAGTTCTGATCTTCGTAGTCTAGGTACAAGAAGATCCCGATATACCTCAATATTTTGAAAATTTTGAAATTTCGTGGGCGAGATCTTGATTAGAATATCTCAAGTTTTATGGCTTCGTTATCAAAATACCGGGGGGGATATTTAAGATTTTGTGGCTTCGTAATCAAGATCTCACTTGAGATACCTCAAATTTTATAGCTTCGTAGTTAAGATCCCGGTTAAGATATTTCAAGTTTTGAAGTTTCGTAATCAAGATATCGATTATAATATCTCCTTTTATGTGGCCTCGTGTCAAAATCCCGATTAGGAATTCGCAAAATTTGAGATTTCGTAGTATAGATACAACCAGTTTAATGTCTTCGTATCGGGAGCTTGACTACGAAACCTCAAGACTTGAATTATCCCAACCGGGGTCTTAGCCACGAAGCAAGTATCCCATTCGGGAACTTTTTATAAACTTTCAAAATTTGAGGTATCGCACCGGGGACTTGATCTCAAAAACCTCAAAACTTGAGATTTCCCGCCCGGCATCTTGACCACCAAGCCACAAGATCTTGCGGTATCTGCAACACGAAGCCACAAAATTCGAGATATCCCATATATCTTGACCACGAAACCTCAAATCTTAAGTGCTTGAGGTATCCAACCAGGCTCTTAATCATACAATCTCAAGACTTCCAAAACTTGAGGTATTCCACCCGGGTTCTTGTTCACGATACCTCAACACTTGAGGTACCCCAACTGGTATCTTGACCACGAAATCTCAAGACCCGATGTATCCCATCCGGAATCTTGACTATAAGGGATCTTGATTACGAAGGCACTAAGCTTGAGGTATCCCAACCGAGATCTTGACTACGAAGCGACAAAATTTGCGGCGTCCCCATCGGAATGATTACCATGAACCCACAAAATTTGAGTTATCCCACCGGGATCTTGATAATGAAGCCACCACACTTGAGATATCCTAATCGCGATCTTGACCACGAAACCACAAAACTTGAGATATCCCAACCGGGATCTTGACAATTTGAGATATCCCAACCGGTATCTGGAGGTACCCAAGCCAGACCACGAAGCGGAAAAACTCCCAAACGGGATCTTGCCACAAAAAGCCATTACACTTGCGGTATCTAGATAGGCCACACGACCTGAGGTATCCCAATCCGGATCTTGACCATAAAGCCACCAAATTTGAGGTATCCCAACCGGGTTCTTGACCACGAAGCCACAAAAACTTGAAGAACGACCAACCCCCACTGCAGGCCCAGGAAAACAATAGCTTCAGCCCTAAACCCGAGGCCTTACCTTTGGACCCACATGTCGAGCCCGAGAAGTGTTTCAAAATAATTTGACTACTTTTACATAAGTAAATTTAAGCACCTAACACGATTTGCCAGCCTGCGACGGAGAAAGAAAAATGATCTCTACACCAGCTCCCGGCTTCGCCGAGTGGCGACTTCCCGAAAATGAGGTTTTAGGGCTCCAAATCTGGGATATTACCTATTTATGGAAACTGCTTTGGCTGACATTGTTCGTGCCAGGGATGCCAAGGGATAACAACAAGTGTCAAAGCAGGTCCGGTGGGCTGAGCCGACACTAGTCTAGATTGCTGATACGGAACCTCAGGGTCTTCTCATGATAATAACTTCCTTCAAGCTCCTTAACAACAACCTAATATTATGACGGCATGGGAAGCGGAAGTGGAAGTTGTCCGACGTCCACATCAGACATGTATGTGTCAAGATGTTGCTCGAGGTCAGATAGTAAATGAGTGGAAGTCAGCAGGCGTGCATGAGAGCTTTAGTTCAGCATGCGTTAAACATAATTATTGTTGACCTGGATAATGGATTAATTACATGCAGGTTATCATCTCAAGGTGTTCTGTTGGCAACGACCTGGTTCGTACATGCGTGCCACAAGTGTCAAAACACTTAGGGACGTTGAGGATACGACCGGATAACGTGAGTCAGGATGAAGAGATACCAAACGTTCCAGCTTTCAGCCCTTGGGTCCCACATGTTCATCGCTCAGCACAAAGGGTTTCGACTCGCACACTCGCACAATGCAGGCACGGCTTCACAGTCTCCACAGCACTACCGTTACTACCTTGACAAAGGGTTTAAGGTTGGGATGGCGCTGCCTGTGCTAGGCGGCTAGTGCTCGCAAGCTCAAGTTTAGGGCTTCGGATTGAGTAGGGCTTTAGTGGGACTTAAGACTAGCTGATCAAGGCAGATTTGCCCGACCATCAGGTGTGGTTGAAGGATTGCACCTTTACTTCATGCTCAAGACAACCAGCTTCTTCGAGTTTGCATGAGCTTTTGCGTCGAAATTTTGCATGGTTCTGAGATTCTTTAGCCAGCTGGCAAGATTTGAGTGTTTTTGCACGAGTTTCGCTTGTCTTGCTAGCTGCTTGTTCTGCTTGATTGTCATGCGAGTCTTTCATTTCATAAGCACAGCGCTTGACTGAGCAAAACACAAACACCTCACATGTAGTTTAGCAAGTGCCCACGCCAAGCAAACACATTACCAAACGCCCTGTAGGAGTCGCACATAAGTTCCTGCGGCTGTGCTCAAGGCTTGGCAGTATATCTGGCTGCGTTTCTGCTACGATGGGTGTCGTGCTAGTGCACGCTCCCCGACTTTCTGTCAAGTGCCCAGATTTCCTTCTATCATGCAAGCCCCTCCCCCGCATTTCTCGCCCAGGCTTCCGCTTCACCATCACCAATCCCTGAGCCACGCCTCCACAACGTCGGCGCACCGCCGCTTCAAGTTTCGGCAAGTGCTCTGCCTCTGCCAAGTCCCGACACGCCCTTACCTGGCCCAGGTTCTAGTCCCTATCTTCATCCTTGAACCTCTTTTGCAAGTCGTGAAGGTTTACCGATTGTCAGCTAAACTTCACGAGTCGTGAATGACTCAACTGCAGTGAGCCGTGCAGACCGTGAGGGCTAGCTTGAATCCAAGCATCTTGATGAAGCGCTCTGTGTCTCCACCTTCCCAAGAAGAGCATCACATTCAGAGTCTTCTACGCAGTGGCTTACGCGCAATCTTCCCTAAAACTGGAAAAGTGCCCCGTCGGATGGCACCATCTCGTCCACATGATCCACATGACATCGACCTTCAGGAGATGACGAGCCCGGGGTCAAAACAGAGTCTCAGCACCTTTCCGCAAGTGATACTTGCTGCGCTGTCTGTTACCTCCAGAGATTTCCCATCGGACAGTTGCCAGACCTGACTATAAACCCTAACAGCAAATACACGGCGCATTGCAGTTGAGGCGCTGGACGAAGCTGAGAATTCAGATTCAGATTCTGACAGCACCGCTATGTCAGCACTCATGAGTTTTGCCAAGATGAGACTCACTCCTGCATATATAATGACCGAATGGTATTTGGTATGCCAATATAAAAAAATCAACAGCTGTACCAAATTAAAATGCAGGATTCATCTTCTTGTTTACTTCTATCTTCATGAGAAGCGTTTCAATGCCATTCTGCCTTATAAGTAGAACCTCCACCAGATTTAAAGGTTGTTATCTGTGGCCTGTGATGGTTTGTTTTCGCTTTTTTCTTGTAACAAGATACCTTGCCATTTCCTATAGACACTTTCCATGCTATGGCTGCATCTTGACACTACAAACTAACGCCGTCCTCTTGTATGTGCAATTGCTGGCGAACTTGTTGATTAGAGACTGGGGCCATTGAGGTGTCTCTGGACATGAGAGGTTTCTGCAGTGAAGGAGTGCAGCAGCGCTTGCAGACGCAGCAAGAGATTTCAATACAGCTAACATGCAAGTTGATATTCGAAACGACTGCAGAACTCCGGGTGCAAGATGCATCTTTGTTTTTCTGTAAACGCATGTCGCTGAGTGCCATATCCACATCTATTGCTGCGCTCTTGATCAGGAACGCCGCCGCATTCTTGACATGTCTTGACGACCAAGCAATCTGGCACATGATGAGAAAGCCAAAGCAAGCTTGAAGCCAAGTCTGTTGGTGTTTATGTTCAATTGTCCACACTCCGCGCAAGGCCAACAAATCTCAATCGAAGACAGCTTGCGGAAAGGGCTGGACGTGTGCCTTGCGATCTTTTTCTTGTGAGACTGCAAAACTCCCACAGCCATGTCTGCTCTCGACTTCAACAGGCAGCGAAGGCGACGGCAGCGGCTACCGCCGAAGTAGATCCAACGTTTTGTTTATACGCTCAGATATGTCTGGGTTTAGAGGATGTGCGCTCGACAGCACCGCCAGCGTCTTCTGCTTCAACAAACCAGAGGAACCGCAAGACGCAAACACCCGCAAGCACTTGACTGCACCCAATTGGTCTTTGTGATTGCCATGGTTGTTCTGCAACACGAACAACGCATGTTGAACGACAGATTCGGTGGTCAAATCATTGTCCTTAAGCCGGACGATGCGCATGGCGGCCTGGAACATCAAATACCGGATCCTCTTTTCCGAGCTGTGGCACTTTAAGCCCTCCCACAGCCGTGCCATGGCACCAGCATTGGCATCCCACCACCTGCTCAATACCACGCCAACATCGCCTTTGAAGAGGAGACATTCCACACCTCAGGGTCGCAGCAAAACGAGATTGAAGGCAGATTGGACTAGGCCACCAGGTCTCCCACATGCTACCCCAGTTCCAAGAAGGGATGGCCTTTGAACCGTTCGTACATCTCAGGGTGGTCCCTTCGCAATACTTCCCGTCTGTTGCCCCGATCCAAAGACTTGGCTGGGTAGGTTCTGACATTGCCCGTGGCAAGAAGCGCTTCAGGCCTGCCAACGGATCTACCGCATGCTGCGACATTCGCTGACCACGCTCCTGCCTTTCGGGCTGTACCAGATCCACCAGATACCCCACCAGTCCCTGCCGCAGAAGTGAATACGCAGAATTATCAAAGTTTCACAGAGTTACCGTCAAACTCAATCTTGCCTCTGTCTTTGAAGGCACAGTGCACGTTGCTCTCCAGCTTAAAAAATCTTGTACCTGAAACAATGGATGCGAATAACACACATCACCATCACATTTTAGCATTGCTGAGGTGGGCGCTGGCAAAAACGAGGACATGTGCATTTGCAACCTTTGCTGTTGGGCTGCAACAACAGTCAACAACTCCAAGGCTTGCCTGTCTTGCCAAGGTGCTCAGGCAACATTTCTCTGCATCTCCTCCCGTGACCCGCAATTTCCTTGCACTCAGCACAACGTCACCATGCTCCACTTCAAACTCATGCCCCTCCTCCTCAAGTCCTCTTTGCCAAAGCAACCATGAAGCTGGCCGAAATGGCCGGCTGATGAGGTCAGAAGATCTCTGTGAAAGCTGTCGTAAGCATGACAGGTGCTATCTGCCTGGCTCTATGGAGGTGACAAGCCATGCCATGATCATGTCTCTTCAGCTAACATGGCATGATTCGTTGAACGTGCAACCCGTTCAGGTCTTAATTTCCATCCCAGCTGCCTGCTGGGAATCCATCACGGAAGCTGCCAGCAAAAAATCCTTGACCTGGTTGCGCGGCAATGCGAAAGCTACCATGTGACCAGGTATGCCCTGGCGGCAACCATGTTTTTACCAACAGCTTTGGCTTTGGGGTCTTCTGCACAAATAACTCCAGAAGCAGATCGGAGCGGCTCTTGGCAACTTGGAGCAAGTTCCATACCCATAACTACAGCTTGCCCAGTTACATCACGGAGGCTACCAGCGTATGTATACTTATACGACCATGGCAACCATGACTTATGAGTGTGACAAGTGGGTGACTCAGTGGTCTAAGTTGATGCGACCTGGTTGTCACACATACTAAACGGGCAGCGCCCACTTATATATAGATAGCTTGAGAGCTAACTACTTAACCCATTTATGTTCTCATCTAGCCTACTTGGCGCCTAAACATGCAGTTGGGGCACGCTACAAAGAACGGCGGACTTATAACTCAAGTCATAGCTCCACTTACAAGTGCGACAGCTCAACCCACCAAGTCCCACTTAGCAAAGTGGAACGCTAAATCAAACCGTTCTACTTAGCTACATGGGCTCAGAGGATCCAGCTTCTTTGGCTTCAGCAACCCGTCCCTCTTGGGGCACTTAGCTAAGTCCAAGGTAGCCCATCTTGCCAAGCTGGACCGTCCCACTTAGCTGAAAGGGTTAAGTGGGACTCAGTAGGTAGGGCTTTAAGTGGCTCAACTGCTTCTCCAAGTGAGAACAAGTTCGAAGAAGGACAACCAGCACTTATGAGTGGAGCGGCGAAGCATGTTACCAGTATCAAGATAGACAAACTTCTGATGAGATTGTAAGTCTGACATCTAATTGAGCACGCACAGCCAACAAAGAGAAGTTCGAAGCGCGGTTCCACATAGACGGAACTAGGAGAATCGTCCTTCCGTTGTCGGTGAAAGACGTCCATGCCACGCTGCATGCTCTCTGCTGTTGGGGATGCCTGCTGGGATTGTTCTTTGACTCCCTTCGTCTTGGTAGCTTCGCTTGGCGAAGCGTAGTAGTGCGCTCCCCCAATAGTAGTTTGCATGTCCGTTTCCATTATCCCAGTATTATCCCCACTATAGCCTTTATGTCATCTAATGGGAAACTCCGACGTCAAGGAGAGAAAGACATGCTCTGCAGCAGCTGTCTGGGACTCCTGCATGGCCATGTCCCTTTGGAGAGGCCTCTTACAAGCAACTCGAACAAGCGACACCTGCTTAAGTCTTACAACCTGCCTGCTCATTCCGCTGCACGATGTCGGTGTCGGTGTTGATGACCTGACCAAACACACCGAGTAGCCAACAGCAATACTAGAACTATCCATATAGAAGTTTCCGGAACTGGGCTGATGACAATTTCCGTCTCCGACACGACACCTGCTAAGTCACCCATGCAAGCGCAACAGGTGGGCATCAGAGTTTCTCTCAGGCTTGCGCCGCCTCCATCAGTGCACCAACAAAGCCCTCAGTCCCATGCCAGTTCGGAGGATTGTGGAGTCAGGCGCGTTGAAGTCCATGTCCCACACATTCAATCTGAGCTTCAGGCAACTGCCACCTTCCGTCAACCACTGCCAAAGGTCCATGGCCGGGGTCCAGTAGCAGGTGGCAAGGCTTGGCAAAATGTCAATGAATCTAGCAGATTTTGTTTAAACCCTCGGAGTACTCAAGCTATGTGCTGGGTTGGGAGTCCAAAAGATATGTGGCCGAGCTGAGATACCACACTGGATTGAATCTGTGTAGCTTGTTTTCGTGAATGCTGTCTGGAGCTCGGAGTGAGCTCTATATGTAGCGTTGTGGCAGAGGCAAGCATATTCGCAGCTAAGTCCATGCAACGCAAACCTGTGAAGACAGCTTGCTTCCAAATGCCTGGAACATCCCGAATGAAGCTGCCTCTGGCAACTCTGATGTTCAACCTTTGAGCTCCGGACGCGTAAACAACAGGTTTTGAGATTTGGAGGAGCCTCGATCATGCTTACAAATACAATTGCAAGATAGGCCCACCTAATCTCAAAACTTGAGGAATCCCAACCGAGATCTTAACTACGAAGCCAGAACACTTCAGATATCCCAACTAGGATCTTGATTAACCCAACCGGGATCTTGACCACGAAGCCAGAAATCTTGAGGTATCCCAACTGGGGTCTTGACTACGAAATCTCAAAACTTGAGGCATCCCAATCGAGATCTTGACCATAAAGCCACCAAACTTGAGGTATCTCAACCGGGGTCTTGGCCACGAAGCCACAAATCTTGAGATCTCCCAACCGGTATCTTGACCACGAAACGACACAACTTGAAGTATCCCAACGGGCTATTAGAGGGGAGTGAAGTAAGACGACTATTACGGCCGAAAAGACAAGGCAAGTATATATTTAGCTGTGTGATTTCGATCTTCAATCGTCCTAATTTCTGACATTCGAATTAGGCTCTCTCTCTCTCTCCAACTCCAACTCCAACAACATCACCAACAACAACAACACCACCACCACTGCCACCACCAATAAGAAAAAGAACCCCGAAATCCACTTTCGGCCTAATGTAAATGGCACGTTTTATAAGCAGAGGTTAGCAATAGAAAATCGAGCCTCAGTTTTCCGTTAGAAACGCTGAAATTGGTGGAGACCCGCAAATCGACGAAAATCATCGAATTTTTGTATTGGTGTTTACAACATATCCGGCACTCGAAGTGTCGAAAACGTCGGTGTGGCCGATGTTTTCGTGTACGCGTGAGGAGTGGGGGAGGAGCGGAGGGGGAGGGCGGGGGGGGGGGNGGTGGTGGGGGGGGGGGGGGGGGGGGGGGGGGGGGGGGGGGGGGGGGGGGGGGGGGGGGAGAAATTGGGGGATAGTTCCTATCACCAAATTCTGCTTCTAGAATGTTCTATTTACTTTGACCTGTCGGTAGATCTCGGGGTTCCGCTCATTTCATCGGCTCCACGAGAAACCCGTTCGCTTCGGGGGAACCGATATTTCGTATATCCGCATTGATGCTGCTACAATTATTATTATTAGCTCCTACATAATATAAACGCAAAAATTCGACGAGGCCGAGTGCATTCGGAGCCTTTTGTCCTGAGCCCGAGCCTTCACCGCCTCTAAAGAGGCCCGGAAGCTGAGAAGGCCTCGGATGAGGGCAAAATGCCCTAAACCATCCTAAACCCTTAGGAGCTTCAAGGTACCATAAGGATCCCAGGGTTCCTTGAAGGTTTCTGTAACGGCTTGGGGTTGTTTCGACAGCCCAAGGTGCCTCCGGCGGCTGACTTTGGCCATGCCTGCCAAAGCCAAACGCTACCACAGAAGCTTCGGAGACCGTCCTTTGCCTCTTGCGCGAGTAGAAGGCTCCTGAGTTAAGGAAGACTAAGACTCTCTCACGAAACACGAAACAAAAAGGCGGCGAAGCGAAGGCGCCGGCCTTGGGATGCTAGTGCTAGTGCTAGTGTTCGGTCTGCCAGGGCCAGGGCCTGGCGACGGAGTCTCTGACGCAAAAAATATCCCCTCGCTCCGCAGGCCCCGCAGGCTCCGCCTGCCGCGCTGCTTCGCGCGGTGGGGGGCCCTGCTGAGCTGCTCCCGGCAGACCAAGAAGAGCAGATTCCAGAGACGCATCGGTTTTTTTTGGGACCGCGGCGTGGAGTTCGTGAGGTGATGGCTGACATTGGCCGCTGCACCTCGTGGAACAGTCAGAGCTCCTCGGGAAACCTTCAAAGACTGCTGTGCTCTCCGGCATGGCCTCGCGTTGAGGATCATGTGGCGTACGTGGAGTTGTTGTGGTTGCTGTGGTGCCTGGAGTGCATGACAAGTGCACGCACTGAGAGCCCGAGAGCGAGACACAGAAGCTCCAAGCACCGGCAGCTTCAGGCAAGCGGCGAGGGGTGCGGGTGGACACAGCTGACGACGGCCGCCGACGCACCTGGCGTCACGGCTCTTTGATCCGGATCCTACCCAAGGTCCCAAGGTGCAGGCAGACCTGAAGGCCGACAGGACTAGTAGTTTGCAGCGGCAACTCCCAAAAAGGATCAGGGCAGATCCGAAGCACGGATCATCGGACGGAAGAATTCATGTGACTAAGGCTTGGCATGTCTCAAGGCCCAGGCTTCATCTGCTGAAGCCCGAGCGGTCCGAGGTGTTAAGGGCCCTGCCCACTCGAGAGGATGGTTGACAAGAGAAAAGGAAGCGTCTCCCACTCTCTCTCTCTCTGCTGCTCTGCTGCTCTCTCTGCCCTGCTTAGGATGCGGCTAAGGGGAGTCGTCTTCGTCGGCCGCGACGCCTCGGAGGCCGTCAAACAACAAGGCTCGGACTGCCGTCTCTGTGATCACGAGTCGATCTTCAGCACAACGTCCAACTTGACTACGCAAACATAAGCAGACCACTAGTATGAGGTTCCTGCATCACCGATGGCCCGTGCACTCCGAGGAGTTGTCGGCCCTCGACAGCGGGTTTTGGCGTTTAGGGTTCTTCTACCTTCTACCCATGCCATCTTTTGGAACACCCCATGTTCTCGATGTGCATAATATCGAAGACTACAATACATCAAGCACTTGTGCAGCCAGCATTGCGTGCTCTTCCGGAAAAGTACTCTGCTGCACACGGCATGCTCGCAGAAAGTGTCTATGCGCTACTCTGTGTCATAGGCATATATATGTATATACACACACATACATACATACATACATAGACAGACAGACAGACAGACACATGCACACGTCCACACATATACGCATGTACAATGTGCGATTGCATGCCAGTCTGCGGATACTCATGCTTATTATGCACATGCACACATGCATGCTGCTGTACATGCATATGCATGCACAGATGGCACAGATGCATGCGGACGTCACGTACACGCCGATGTGTATACATAAAACACATACACACATCCACAGACAGATGTACATACAAGTACACTTACACTTACCCATCACGCATAAGATATTCATCTGATCCACATGTACGAAAAATGTGCCTATATACATAGATGAAACTTATGCATGGCAGCGCATGTATCAGCCCATGTTCAAGGGTGGATGGCTCACACATCAAGCGCGAGAATGTACATCACCCCCGTGTGAACACTTCACGGCGGAAATACACCAGTATTCGCCTTAGAGACGCTAAAAAAATAATTGGGCTGAGAAAGAACATGAGATGAAACTGCTGGATGTGCTGCGCACGCCGGCAAGTCTTGCAGTCACTCCTATGTTCCACAAGCAAATGATCATGCATAAGCTGCGTCTACAGTTCCGAAATGGACACAAGCCGTCTGCATACAGTGGGCTAATGTGATGTGGTCACGTCACCTGCAATAGCAGAACCCCCCGGTAAGTGAGACTAGCAACCATTGAAATCAGAGCAGACATCGGTATGAATGCACGTGTGAATATGGGCAAATGTATATAGGTATACATGTACATGAACCCCCCCCCTCTGAAACCTCGTGTTGTTTGTATTCACATGCATATGTATGCATGCGTTTATACATGCCAACACATGTACAGGGAGAGGGAGACAGAGTGAGAGAGGGAAAGGCAGCAGCGTGCATACAGCAGGCTACCAAGGCTACCAGTGACACTTCGTATCCTGGTGCAAGGATGCTTGGGGCGCAGCGAGCTGACAGGGATGCAGTGGTGGCTGCTGAAGATGGCCTGGCCGATGGTGGCCTGGCCTGCACTCAAAAGACTCAACGATGTGATACACAGTCCAGCGTTTGCTCGAGCCAAGTAATCTGTCAGCGCTGTATGCTGCTACCAAAAACGCTGCAGAACAAATGCAGTGTAATATGCTGCACCATATGTGAGTTGTACAGGTAGGTACAGACATGTGGACACCAACTGGCTGATCTTCCACCAACTCAGTAATTTATGCTGGTCGAGCATGTACGTCCTTGCATATGTCACTCTCATGCGCGAATATGTAAATCACTACAGCTGTAGACCCGCGAAAAGACACAGAAGCACACAGCCAGACGTGACAAACACCCATGCTGGCATGAGTCCATCATAATCATAATACAGGCGTGCCCATTCATGCAGAAGCTATTGCATATGCACAGAAGCAGATTTGCATGGCCGTGTCACAATATGAAGTGCCGGGGTCTGCACATCGCCAGCGAGAGCTTGGTGAGCGGCAGCGGGTGTAGTTGGCCCTTGGTCGCCGCAACTGTATCGCTACAGATGCTCGTCCGTGTTGCAAGAACCTAAAGAACCCAAAGCAGGGCATAGCCAAAGCAGAACCACGTCCTCACCGTCTTTTTCAACAAGCCCCTCCCGCCACAGCCAGCTCAGCCACTGAAAACCAAAAGCAACATAATATCGGCAGCCGGCCACTTTAAAGCCCTGAGACCCTGTCTAAGCCGTCTTCGATTCCCTTCCGACAGATCGGAAAGATGAACGATAGTGCTAATTAATTACAGTACTCACTTGGCGGTGATCCAGACTATGTTCAGATCTCAGCCCTCCGCGAGCCGGTTTCAAGGGCACAGGTCTCTGTCGCACCTTGGCAGGCTCTCGAGAATTCGAAGCATCTTCCGCAGCCACCACCCAGCGCCGGGCAAAGATCGCGTCGGAAGACGAATCTGAAGACCTGCACATCGGCTGCTCGAAAATTCTGCGCCTCCCGAAACCTTCACATCGAATCAGTGTCTTTTGACTAGTGCAACGCACCTCCCCTTCTGAGATAAAAGCCACCACAAAAAACGAATCTGCGATTCCGTAAACACCGCGAACCCACGTTGCCCAGGCACCGGCTGGGCGAGCGTGGCGGCGGGGGCGGAGGCACCGAGTGCCGGAGTTCCGTGCGGTGGCTAACCCAGTCGTGACCGCACCTTTCGGGGCCCATCGAATTTCAACTCTTCCCGACTTTGGGTTGAGAACATAATGACAGAATGCTCTGGCTTTAACTTTAAGAGGTTCAGAATTCAACTCATCTCTATTTTCTATCCTGGTCCTCCGTGCCATAAAGGGTCCTGTTGCATTTGTGCTACATGCTCACGATGCAGCATTGGAGTGCATCACATCATCGCGTGCCGCTCAATTGAGCAAACCCGGTGCGGTGGACGTCGCAAGTTGTGCCGCACTGTGCTAGTCAGTGCTCGTGCTACGCCGTCTTTTTGCACAGCATTACGCTACAGAGTGCTGCACGATCTTGTAGTGATTTCTGGCATGTTGTGCGGGGGAAGACTCGACCGTGTTGCAACATGTTGTGGAAGTAGATTACCGTAATTATGAGGCAGCTGACGATGTAGGCTGCAGTCAAACGCAGTCGTTGCCTTGTGCCCTTATAATGCGTTCTATCTGTCCCTAACTCCGCTGAACCCTGGCCGCAAAGCCATCGAACGCGGGGCAGCCGTTATACAACTGCCAAGGGCGTCCGGCGCTAGGTTCGCTTGACGAGAGAGCTGAAAAGGTGAACTGCCACACGCTGACGACGGCTGACGACCCTACACTCTGCAGTGCTCGGGACAAGCTGGCATGCGGCATGTGGAAGCCATCTGTGTGGTGGAGAAAGCTTGGGTGTTGGCTTGCTCAATTTTTCACCCAAAATCTCCACCGCACATGTACTCAAATCCGTTACCCGACCTCCAACATAGCCCACATCACGCTTTAGTCTGTTTCCATTTCGAGTCTTCAGTTTATCCAGTCCGTTCCGTTGCATCCCAAATTCCTCTGAAGTCACTTCGGTCTGCTTGGACATGTAACATGTAAGTTGTCATGTCTCACTTGTTCTCATGTCATCCCCTCATTTTTGTGTCCCTGCTCGTGCGCGAAGCACTCACCCTCTAACCTCCGGCTGCCGCGCAGCTGGCACACATTACATTACACGGTCCGCATTTATTCCTAAGCGGTGCTTACCATGGGGCTGAAGCAGGGATTTAGGTCTTGGGGCCCTTATGCACACTGCAAGTGAGCTTCGCCTTAGGCCACGCAACCCATCCAGCGACTGCCACTGCCACGATCAGGGCAATGCTACTATTGAAAGCTGCTACGACGACCACTACGACGCTGCTAAGACAAGAAACAAGTGTGCGTTTCCCTGTTTGCTTCCGCGTCTGCATAATTTCTGCGTTTCTTTCCCATGGCATTGGAAACCGTTGATTTCTATGTTTGATGTGTTGTGTTTGTTCTCCGCGAGTTGCAGTTTGCTGTCTTTGCTTCACCACAACAACAACCAAAACAATCACAACACCAACACCAACACCAACAACAATATCAGCAACAACAACAACGACGACGACGACAACAACGACAACGATGACGACAACGACCACGACAACGATAACGACAACAACAACAACACCAGCAGCAACAACAACCACAATCACAACCACGACCGCCACCACAGCCGCAGCAGTCACAAACACAACAACCACAACCCCAACCCCAACCCCAACCCCAACCACAACAATCACAGCAACAAACAATAACAATTTTTCACGCCACCAACACCAGCGCCAGCACCAACACCGCCACCAGCAACCACAACAGCAACAACCGCAACCCTGGCGTTGCAAGTCATCCGGTCCGAGTAAGTCTCGCGAGCATCCCTGCGGAAATGGCAACCCCCAAGCCTTTCGCTCTCCAAGGCACACGCGGCAGGTGCCAGGGTCGTGGAAAGTTTGGCAGGGGCAGCCGTCCACTTTGCAGGCGAAGAAGCCCGTGGGGCTGTGCTCTAGATTGCTGTGTCCACCTGTGGCCGACGAGACTTTGGAGTGCAGCGGATGATTGTCTCAGAACCTGCATCGCCCAAGACTCTCTGCAGCTGGGGCATGGGCAGTTGCAGCGCGAATGGGGCTGCACGTATGTAAACTTGGCACAGGGGCAGCGCTGACCTTGTGCACCCCCCTCTGCATGACAACAAACAAAGAGGCTTACGAAGCCCCGCTATCCCGAAACAAGACACAGCAATCACAGCTCTTCTTGCTCCCTCCGGTTTCATGTAGACAAGCGAACCTGCGAATGCAAAAAGACAGCACTGATTTCCTTGCTTTGATCCTAAAGCATTGGGCTCCGACTCAGGGTCGCAGGGTGCAGCCAAGACGAACGAATCGACTTCACTCCAGCGCATGTGCTTGCGGCCCATCTGTTCTTCTATTGCCCTCACGGAGTAGTCTCCCTCTCCGTGACCCAGGACTCATCTCTCCCTTCTAGCGATTCTAGCGGTTTTTGCTGTGCTGGTTGCCGCAGTAGGGGCACTTCTCCCAACCATCTGCCGAAGGAGTCCCAGCATGCCGATGATCAGAAAGTGAATGTCCACAGAAGCAGACCTTAGCCCGTTTGAACGATAGGCCCCGAGCCCAGCACATTGCTCCACGGCCCCGTTTGGCTCTCTTTTCGCCCGAGGTGCTGTTTGCGGATTCGGCTGGATGCATGGCCGCAAGCGATCTTTCTTGGCACCTCGGGCGATGAAGAACATACGCATAAGCACGATTTCGAACCAATCATCATGCAAGTAAGCACTGCGCAGAGAGAGAGAGAGGGAGAGAGAGAGAGAAAGAGAGAGAGAGAGAAGACGGAGAGAGACAGATGATAGGGAGAGGAGGTGGCCTCAAGGACCTGTCTGGGACCCGCACCCGGCGAGTAGCCACCAAGGCAGTCGACTTCACAAACATGACAGGCCCAAACCACGACGCGTGGTGGCTGCTGCGGCTTCACCGGCACCACTCCTTTGGGGGCTCTGAGCTCAGGCAGGATCTGGCTTCCAGTTGCAGAACATGCGTACCGACGCACAGATACGTACGTACTACGGCCTTTGATGTTCCCTTCATGCTCCAGACACCAAGAAAAGCTTACCATCTCTCTCCGTCTCTCTCATACACAGTTGTATACATCTTGCTATATGGACCGGTAAAAGTCCAGATTTTGGGGTGGAGGTGGTCTCCTGTTCTGTGTGCCGGCGTGCGATACAGTACAAACGCGCAAGACACTGCCTTGCATCATACCCTTACCTTCTGGAACTGCTTGCACCTTCAACTGTCTCCCAAATCACGGTTGTCGTAAATTACGGTTACATCTACGGTCATGTCCAATGCTTAGCCATATAGAATCTAGTTTCCCGATCGCGAGAGGGGGCCCGAAATGGAGGGCTTGTCGGCCAGGAGGCGTTCGACGCGGACCGGACCTGGCTTGCACCAGCGCGCTCTTCGGCGCTGGGCGGCAGAGAGAAGCCCGCCGAGGGAGAGGGGAGCCTCCGTTAATGGAGAGGGCCGAAAGGCGCCTAAAGGGACTCTTCAGGAACCTTCTTGACTTCGGGCTTTCGGACTTGGCTCGAATCACTGCAGGTCTTAACGTGTGCGGGGCAACAGTCCAACAGGATGCCCCCGAATTCATGATCATTCATATGCACATCGCCGTGCCGGAGGATGGGTATGGTTCCCTGGCGGCCCACGGCCCAGCCTTTCCCAGCTTCTCCAACAAATAGTCTTTCGCAGAGGCTATGTCTCTGAACCGTTCTTCCGACTCCTGGTGCAGGTGCAGAGCTTCTTGGGCTGGTTCCCACACCATCGCAAACATCTTCACATGTTGAGACTGAGGCAATGTCAGTTGCCAGTGCATGGCAGAAAGCACCAAACCAAACCGTCTGCGGATGCGGCATCGCACTGCCCCGACCAGCCTCTGCATTCTGCTCCGGGTTCTTGTCCTTATTCACTGCCCGATTCTTCTACTCACGCCCTTTCTGTTTGTCGTGTCTTGTCGTGGTTGCGAAAAGGCCTGAGACGAACACGGATATTCACGAAACCCTTCTTGACCACCCGAGCGTCTGGGTGGCACAGGAGGGCAAGGCGTCGGTAAGCCCGTCGTACGTCGGCCGCACTGCATCCTGTCTTGAAGAAAACCCGCCACAACAGAAGATGGCCTTTCTTCCAGACCAGGGTCATAATGCTACGGGGGTACCATGAACAGTATACATTACCATATATATATATATATATAATTATATAATTATATAAACACATACAACCTAATATGTATGTATATTGCCCTCTCAGATTCCAGTGCGGCCCCCCAAAAACACCAGCAATGTGCAGCCTTCGGAGAGTCCCAACACGACGTATGCGCCAAACTCATCCATGGGCTTGCCAGCCATGGCGCCGTCTTCCAGGGCTTTGCCGTACTAACGTATTACATGTTGAAGGCTTTGGGGTTTTCGGGATGCTATCAGTACAATGCATGCACACGAAGTCATTGGATTGACGTGTAATTATTCGGTGCCGGATTGGAACCTGTCCTCCAAACTTAAACACTGTAGAGCCAAGGAGGCCGAGTCGGTCACGAGAATAGGCCGTCGCACTGCGAAAGGTTGTGCTTGTCGTCATCTTGAGACATCTTGAATTATTTTGCAACCTGTTTCGATGCGCCCTTTTTCCGGATCCTTGGAGGGACAGCAACTTTGTGATCGCAGTGGTGACAGTGAAAACGACGACCTCAACTGACTCCAGGTCTTGCTGGCATGAAGCAACAACTGAAGAAGGTCTGGGCTTCCAGCTGCCAGTAGTCCAACCCAATCCGGAAGGCATGTCATGCTCAAACCCACATGCATGTTTCAACCGATTCAAGTTGTGTGAAGCCTTTTACTCCAGCATGGATCTACCACGACGGGCTTCGGCCAACCCCAGCTGGAGAGGAAATGCTGAAGAGGGTCATGTTCACACCTCTGCGGGCAAACTCCTTCAGCATCTTTCAAGGCCGCGGCAAACCCACCTTTTCCTCGAGGCGCCTTCCATCGCGCTTCGACATCAAGTTCATCAAGCCTTCAAGACTTGCTTCCCATTCACCTGGAGAGCCTACATAAGCTGCAACCAAAAGTGATCTTGGAAAGGACGTCTTGTCAACTGACCAAGAGGACGTGTCTGCATATAGTCACGTAGATGCAGGAGACCAGGACGATTGGCCAAGTGTAAGCGCCGTCCTGGTTCAAAGCACTCCAATCGGCAGCTGCATCTGCGGGGACATTGCTGGCAGTGACCGCCTGAGCACTGGCAGCTGCTGCGGTGCCGCTCTGCCGGGGAGGTGCCGAACTCGATGGCCATCCCAAATGTGAGCCAGGTGCCCGCCGGGTTCTGCAATGAGACCTCCGGGAAGCCTCGCTGGTGGTTGTGGCCTGCGTCGATGTAGCCGATGGCGTATGTGCGATGTGTCCAATCGGTCCAATTCCCATGTTTCCACGAGCGAAGGGAACATGAACGACGCCCCGGCTTGCAGTTTCGCAAGCCTTNCGATGTGTCCAATCGGTCCAATTCCCATGTTTCCACGAGCGAAGGGAACATGAACGACGCCCCGGCTTGCAGTTTCGCAAGCCTTGGTAGCCAGCATTCGTCATGGGGTTGTCTCCAGAGCCGAAGTCCGTCCAACCCGCCCCGAAGTCATTGTCGGAGCTTTGGGCGAACTCCCTCTGGCCGGTGGTACTGGTACAGTAAGCAAGTACATAAGCTGCAGCCAAAATTGATCTTGGAAAGGACGTCTTGTCAACTGACCAAGAGGACGTGTCTGTAGTAGATGCAGGAGACCAGGACGATGGGCCAAGCGTCAGTGCCGTCTTGGTTGCAAGGTTCAAAAGCACTCCAATCGGCAGCAGCATCTACCGCCTGAGCACTGGCATGCAACTCGATGGCCATCCCAAATGTGAGCCAGGTGCCCGCCGGGTGCTGCAATGAGACCTCCGGGAAGCCTCGCTGGTGGTTGTGGCCTGCGTCGATGTAGCCGATGGCGTATGTGGCTACACAGGTTAGCCAGGTTAAGGGTACAAAGGACGAGCGAAGGGAACATGAACGACGCCCCGGCTTGCAGTTTCGCAAGCCTTGGTAGCCAGCATTCGTCATGGGGTTGTCTCCAGAACCGAAATCCGTCCAACCCGCCCCGAAGTCATTGTCGGAGCTTTGGGCGAACTCCCTCTGCCCGGTGGTGCAGAAAGCAAGTCAAATACCGGCGGGTCATGACCACGAAGCCGTCCATAATATCGCAGAAGACTTGCCTTGGCACAATCAAAACCAGAAGCATTGCCGACGCACTGGTAATAAAGCAGCGGCGACGACCGAACAATGAGAAAACAGAATAACAACTTAGACTTTTACTGTGTCGCGGTTGTCTACGCCGAATTGTGGTCTGTGCCGTGCGAAGAGTGAATATGCGAAACGCATGAAGCCGTTCCAATACATCAGAGCTTGTATGTGTGCGCTACCACCGCCTGGACTCGAGATTGCACGGCGGGGAGACTGAGGCATCCACGTGTTCACGAAGTCGTAGCCATCAATGAGCTCCAAACAGATGCCAAGGGCACCGCAACCCGCTTTGGAGCTCCTGCGAAGTTGCACCAGCACCACAAAGCCGGGTTGTACGCACAGGACTCCCGAAGCCTCCTTTGTCTCACGTCCCGGAAACCCTCAACCCCTCAAGCCGCAAGCACAACGTTCTGCCGCTCTGGGCAACTTTGCCTCTTCGCACTGTCATCCACGTTCTTTTGCTGTCGAGAGCCTGCGAAGTTGTGTCAGCACAAGGGCCGAGTTTGGTCTCATCCTGCACGCTGATCTCCTCCAGCCAAATCAGGCGCGGCTGGCAGGCATCGGGAGGAGCCGCTCGGGCCTGCCGAAAAGAAGCGGTGGGTGTTGCACGAGGCTCATTCTGATGCCCAATTTTTTCCCCCCTGAACCCGTCGAACCTCCTAAGACTCACAAAGTAAAGAAAAAGAAGCTAGCGAAACCATGCGAGATCGGTTCGGCCTTCATTGGGCCTGCGCCCCTGAGACCTGGTCAAGCTGACCCGAATGCTATGCACAAGACCTCTACTCCTCATGCGGTAAGCAGCATACCAATCGAATCAGTGAACCATATGCGTACTCACACGTCGTCCACAGTGGCCCAGCCTTTTCGTGTGCTCGTTGCCGAATTCGGTGTCACCTGGTTACAGCGTGCTAGCGGTTAGTTAACAGTTGCAGAAATGTGGACTGGGAGAACTAACTACCAGGAACTACACCGATCATCCCACCACTGTCCGAAAAGGCAGTCCATGAACGGTGCAAGCCCATGAGTTTCATGCCGGATCTTCTCTTTTGAATGCACTCGGGTGCGTAAAAACAGCAGACGAGCCCCCTCAGAGCCGCACATGTGCGACAGGAGTCGGGTCCATTGCCCCTACCAAGTTGCGCCAATCAAGCACCTGACGAAGGTTATCCTTGCTGAGAGCTGCCACGCCGGTGCCTGCCGCGTTGTTGTACATGGTGCAGCCCTGCTCATCCAAATAGGGGGGCAACACCGCCTTGCTAAAAGCATAGCGACCTTCGAGCCTTGGGATGTAGTCGCGCGGCTGGCCGCCCTTTCCTTTGGCTTGCCCCTTCTCCTCGGTCCAGTTCTGGCTCCAATCTCCCGTGGCGTTCCAGTCGTTTGCGTCCCATGTCGCGTCCCAGCTCGCAGATGTCCAGCTCTTAGAGCTCTTTGCTTTCCCGTAGGCCTTGCCTCCGCGACCCTTTCCGGAACTCGCAGCACTCCACATGGCTGCTCCGTTATCAAGCCCTCTATTTGCTCGAGCCGCCAAATCTCGTCGGTATGGGCCTCGTATGCTGTCCCGAGTCAACCATGCTGGTAACCTCAGTGCTCGGGCCTGGAGTAGCACTGGAGCGGAGCGAGGTACCGCGAAGCCGAAAGAGATGCTGCGCGACGCAGCAGTGCACGTCCAGATGCTACTAAGCAGTCACTACAACGTCGTCGGGCGAACCGCGCTGACTCTGACTTGACAGCGGTCGTTTTTTGCACCGCCGAGCGAAGTGTGGTTGCGTGCTGTTGCGCGTCGGCGATGTCGTCCTCGGCTCAGCAGTTTTGCGGCTTGTGACCCACGGCACGTCCCGCCTGGCCTCGATCAGCCACCGGCGCACGCGACTCGGAGTGCGGTAGCATGCCTCTGCTTGCATGTCTCGATTCACATCCATTCCTTCACGCCTGTCGTAGCTTGGGTCCCTGCCGCGTCCGGAGCCAATCCTCAACGTCGGTGGCTAACGCGAACAAGTCCCACCACTGTGGGTTCTGCTCCTTCCAATGCACCCCTAGTCTGTTCAAGTGACATAAACCAGTCAAGCAAGGCCGAACACGTCTCCTGATCCAACAGGAAGCCGTAGACCTGGATCAGGTGTTGCTCCAGCGTAGCCACCTGACCTCGCGTGAAGTTGAGCGAGTGACAGTATTATGTTCTGCTGCACGACTTGTGCGAGGGTCCCGGCCTGTCTCGTTTGCGTGGATCCAGGCTCGGAGCAGGGAGATCAGCCGCTCCATGCACGCCTCGGGCCAAGTGTCGGTGACGCTGTCGCACCGGCAGCTGGCGAACCTCGCGAACATATGCGTCGCTTCAACTGAGGAATATTTTTGTATGGATTTCTGTGTTATTGTAAGTCCAACACACGTCAATACCCAGCAGCGTTGGCTGCTCACTCTTCTTCCTGAATACAACACAGCAGCGCGTTCTTCATATGCTGTTCCAACACGCGTGCAAGCTGGAGGCCTCGTTACGAATTGGGGCTTGAAAACCAGCTCAGACCGCGTCGCTTGTAAAGGATTCAAGAAATCCCACGGCCTCTCACTCGACCCCCCAGTAGCCGCGTTCCATGCCTCGGCACTTGGATTCCTAGCGCAAGGGACCTTCACGGACTCAGCATACACTCATCCATGAAAGCTGGGAGGCCCTTCCAAGGATGCACACGGATAGATGTGTTTGGAGTTTCAAGTTTAAACTTCTTCCAAGAAAGTTCCGCGATGTGCTTGGAGTTGTGGCGTTGTAGCGGAAAACGAGGTCTCATGAGCCGGCGAACTGTTTTAGTTCATTTTCACTACTGGCACTGGACAGTACAGGAACGAAGGCTTCGTGAGCCAGTGGGATTTTCATAGATTTGCATCAGGAAACGATAGTTTCATGAGCCGACGTTCGTGAGTCATGACCTTCATTGACTTCATTGATCTGCAGAGCTCAAGACAGGACTTTCTTTGCTCCTCAGTGCTGTATACCGGCATCCAGGTTTGCGTAAGCCGGCAAAATTTTCCTGCCGTCCTACTTCCACTACTGACCTCGTTACTACAGGAACCGACGCGTGCACAAACCGGCTGCTGGACTGCCTGGAGCTTCCCACTGACTGAATACATGAAACGCAGGATTCATGAGCGGGCGGGGGAACTCTCAGTGACTATGCGCTGGCGCGCATAATGGAACCGAGATTTATATGAGCCAGCAACTGAGTTTCGTCGATTTCCACGTCTGTTTTCCCTAAATTGCTGTTACGAGGCCGGTCCATGGTCGTTGAGTTTCAATTCTAGTGTATAGGTTTGCAGTCCGTGTGGATGCGAGCGCTGCAATGAGGGTGGCTTGGGACAGGGCGCCGTTTTTGGGAGGAAAGATAGCTGCCGAGCTTTTGTGCATTTGCATGGTAAGCGGAACTGGGTTTTCTCCAGCCTTCGCCTCACCCGCGCTGAGCTCCGTGCGCAGTCTCTTCTTTGCTGCCTTGCCTGCGAAGGACGGCAACAGCGGCATCCATGCCATACGCTGTATATTGGCTTCTCGTGAAACTTTCCTCTTTGTCTCATTAACATGAACCAATGAATGGGCCGCCAACGTCACTTGCCTGAGAAATACGAATGACGATGACTCTTTAATCTTCCAGCTTGGCTTCCAGCCCAAGCACGCGGGGGCTTCTACTTTCGCCACTGCCTCATTGAGATTCATGAAACGTTGATGTTGTCTTAAACACAAGCAAACTCTACGGGGGTGGTGAGAACTGATGTGAAATACAAAAACAACGTAAACCATTGAATGCACAAACCCCCTCGACAACCTCATCCAGCTACCAAGCATCACGCGTACAAGGCTGAAGATGGACGTCGGTTGACATGCTGGGTGCGCGACAGCATCAGGCATCTTCACTGTCTTCAAGGGCTTCTGGGCCTTCTCGACCTAGCATGCATTCCGAGAAGAGCAGGCTGCAGAAAAGATGCAGTCCGAGATGTTAAGCACACCGCGCCGGGAATCTTAACAGGAGTGATGCACTCGATCTTTGCCCAGGTCTGCAACCCAAGAATATGTGCAACACTGTGGCAATGCGTTCTCAATCTTCTGCCTTGCGCGAGCCCATCAGCAAGCCCGGCAGGCCCGGGGTGGAGCGGGTTGGGCAAGCGACCTCGGGCCAACAATCACCGACCCGCACCCAGTCTGCTGCATTCCTGCCGCCCATGCTGGGGCTTTGGCTCGCCCCGGCATCCTCAGCTGCTGCAATCTATGCAACTAACTGAGCGATATGAGGCCTCAAGCCACACGCATCCTTTGATTCTTGATCGGCTGTGATGACGTTCTGGGTGCAAGGCCTTCGGCAGGTCAACCTGGCTCTCAGGAGCGGGCAACAGACTATGGTGAGAGCTGCGAATCGGCTCCTGCCTTTTCCGCCAGGCAAGGACGCGCGCGGAGACTGCTTTGAGTCACTCAAACGACACGTTTGAGCCGAGCATCGGGCGTCCACAACGTGTGAATGCAACACCTCTCTAGTGAACTAAGTTCTGGAACCTCTCGCCTCTTGGTCTTCGCTTGAATCAGCACACTTCACAAACACCCAAAGGCACACATCCGTCCTTTTTGCGACGCTTCGCGCGCCGGGGCAGGAGGGCAGGGGAGTCCCGGAATGGATCCCATCCCAGGCCTCCTCTCCTGTGCTTTTCCTTTTGGGCCATCGCAGGGGGCTGTTTTAAACGTGCTTGCGCTGGCCTTTATGGCCATGGCTGCTACTACTTGAGGCCCTGTTAATTACCATTCTACTCCTGCCCTATCGTGATAAACTTGTCGCTCCTGGCATTGTCAGAGCTGCTGCTGCTGTTCCTGTTGTTTGAGTTCCATTCAGTTGCCACATTGCCCTTTGTCAATCTACTTGGAAACCAGGTCAAACAAGGCTGGATGCCTGTGCACAGCTCTCTGTGATGAGTTTGCAGGTTGGTGTGGCGAGAGGGGTGGTCGGCGCGCCGAGTTGGCACCACAGGAAACACCTCAATATCTGGGCCAAGCACCTCCTCCACTCAGACTCAATTCATCGAACTTCCACATCTCTTTCTTGCAGTTGGTGCCTGGGCTTATTCTATGCCAACTGAGTGAATATGTGCATACTGCCACCTTATGCCACCAGTTTTCAATGCTTCTGTGCTTTAGCCTCTTACCGCTGGGTCGTAAGAAGTTGTGAGAAGCTGCAGCTCTTTGCCAGGGAGATTTTTCCAGAGCTGCAGCTTCAGGGAAGTCCCGAAGAAATTGCTGGGACTGCCTTTGCAAGCGGATCCGGGATGGCCAAAGCGTCGTCGTAGTAGTGATTAGTGTCGCCGCAGTGTGGACAGCAGCAGGGCGGCCCGAGCAGGATTCGCAGTGCAAGGCGTCGTCGTCGTAACGGCAGTGAGGGGATTCAGCTCCCCGCCTCCCCGCCCTCCGCCTCGATACTGGCCCATGGGAGCTGGAGGCTGGAGGAGCATGATGTTCCCTTTTGCAGCTCGAGGCTCTGTCTGTTTCTACGCAGATTAACACTTGCAAACTAAGACAGCGTTGTGCACTTGGATTTTGGAGGTTCCAGTCGCATGACTACCATCTCCGCTTCAATGACTTTGGGTTGGATGTACCGGTACTTCAGAACAACCCCCGAAATGGCCTGGGGCCCTAGGCATTTCCTAGGTCGCTTGCTTGCCTTTGGCAGGCAACTTGCAAGTTAAACTGCCTCCCGCTACGAGTATTAAGGAGGGCAGAGGCTCTAAGAGAGACGTTTTTCAAAGCATTTCTGTAACTGAGGAAAATGAAGGCTTCGAGCTCAGCCGGAGAGGCAGTAGACCTGGGGAGGGGCAAAATCCAAAAGCCATAAAAGGCGGAGAGGAGAGTGCACCAGGCGCCTGCATGATCCCCACGATTGCCCCAAGGATTCCCCCGAGAAGGATCAGGATCCACTCCTCAGCACAGAGAAGCAAACCGGGGATCATAGCCTCCTTGAGAGCGCCTCTGAGGGCCTCCCAAGGCCCCGGCATCCTCCTGAAAGACGGGGTGGAGCAGATTTTCGAACTCGTCGGCCGGCCTGCTGGCGTCGCTCGTCGCCAGGCTTGGCACGCTGGCACGGCGTCACGGGGCCCCCACATGCGCTGGAGACACTCCCTGTTTCGAGCTTCGATGTCCGTCACCTTCGAGATGTACTGGGCAGACACCTCCCACGGACAGAGAAAGTGAGAAAACAGAGACACGTGCTTTCCAGCTCCCAGGTCCTACTGTTCAGACCAAGCTTCGGGAACGCTGATTCATGCCTTGGGTCTCTAGGCATCTTCTGCCATCGACGATGATGAGTTTTACTACAGCTATGATGGCGCTGATTAAACAATCCATAGACTTCCTTGCAAGGCCCTGACGGAAAATGCACGTGACGACCTGTGACATCTGCCCCCATAGGGCCTTTCAAGTCTACTCTGCGAGGTAAGTGGAAAAAGGGATTAGGGCTGAAATTGGTGTTACAGCAGCAGTGGTAGTAGTAGTGGTAGTGGTAGTGGTAGTGGTAGTGGTAGTGGTAGTGGTAGTGGTAGTAGTAGTAGTAGTTGTTGTTGTTGTTGTTGTTGTTGTTGTTGTAGTTGTAGTTGTAGTAGTTGTTGTTGTAGTTGTAGTTGTTGCTATTGTTGTTGTTGGTGTTGTGTTGCTCTTGTTGGTGTTGTTGTTGTTGTTGTTGTTGTTGTTGTTGCTCTTCTTCTTCTTGTTGTTGTTGTTGGTGGTGTTGGTGTTGTTCTTGTTCTTGTTCTTAATGTTGCTGTTGTTGTTGATAACAATCATGAAAATACGAATTAGAGGAATCAATGGATTCTGCTGGGATGGCTGGAGACAACATGCCTTCAGATGCAGTCAGGACCAGCAAGGATCCGGGATCCGAAATCAAGGCCGCATGATGGCCCCGCAAGAAACTACAATGCAGACGCAGAGACGAAACCACTGCATGTCATGCACGAAGCTTTCCAGGTTCAATCAGGCTTGTTCCAAAGAAGACGACCACATATGATCATCATGCTCTCAAACACTGAGCGGTAATTCAGCCTGTGCCCGGCAAGCAAAACATGCAAAACTATGGCCGAATTCCCACGACACTGTAAATATATACTTTGTAGGTTATTTTCTCCGTTGCAACGGATGGCTTTCGAGGATCTTCAGCTGGAACTGGGGCCCGGGGCCTTGTGAAGACGATGCGCGCGGTAGAGGCCCTCGAGCATGCCCACCTCTCTGAGACAGAGGCAAGAAAGGCAGAGGCTCCCCCCCCCCCCCCCCCCCCCCCCCCCGGCGGCGGGGGGGCCGCCGCGCGCGGCCCCGGGGCGCTCCTGCCGCCCCCCGCCGCCACACAGCCCCNCCCCCCCCCCCCCTCCCCCCCGCTCCGTGAAGGTCGTGCGGGTCCGGGTCCGGGCCTTGAGGTCCTGCTCCAAGTCCCTGTACCTCAGCAGCTCAGGAAGCTTGGACAGGCAAAGGGAAAAAGGAGAGCAGGCGCCCAAGAGCTCTGGAGCTCTCTTGGGCCGGTGCCCCTCTTTGCCGATGGTCCACTGCGCGAACCAGGTGGCTGAGCCTGGCCCACGGCCCATGATTCCTTAAAGGAGGCAAGGGGACCCATCACCCATCTCACCCTCTTTTCACCTGGTTGCGCGCTCAGCGCCATGATCATGTTGTTCACAGTTGACGATGATGATGATGATGGTGACGACGATGATTATATAGGTGGAGGCGACGACGACGAGTACGTCTGCAGCTCAAGATCCTACTGTACTGGGTCGGCTGCGGCCGCTAAAGCAGCCGCTCTTTGATGCTGTTGTCGTCGTCCGTCGTCAGCATGATCGTCGTAGGCAGTGGTAGCAGTGATGCTCCTAAAGCCCCGAAGCTTCAAACCCTGAATGAACTTGAACGACAAAGCCCTCATCCCTAAACCCGCACCCGAATAAACCCTACCATCCCAAGCCTTAAACTCTTCAAGCCCCAAAAGCCGAAAGTCCGTGAAAACCCCAAAGCACCTGGACCTGAACTGTAAACCCTCAAGGTTGCAGAGGTCTTGTCAGTGACGTGGGGCCCGCCTAGGGTCTCCCGAAGCACGGCCGTGGAGTGTGCCACATACGCTGCCTTCAGCTTCTCCCAAAGCCTCATGGTAGCTTGTCGCTCAAGCTGCTTTGCTTTGCTGGCTCTGGGCATTGTCTCCGACACGGAATCTGCACAATCCAGACTTCTGACTTCTTACGGCTCAGATCTCAGGACAGCACTCGGGGAGCGTCTGCAGATAGCCTCGGGATCGAAAGCGTGGCCCGTGGTGGCTTTCGGGTTTGACTTTCTCCATGCGGCCAGGCTGCCTATGATCTTGTTGAAGGAGAGGAAGTTCTCCTGCACATGGACAGAGGGATGCGGTAATCCGCCGAGGCCGCAGGCCCAGTCGTGTTGGGGGATAACGAAAGTGTAGACGAACGCGTTTTTTGCGTTCATTTCCCACCCCCACCCTTGATTTTACCTGCTTTTTCCACCCTCACTCACGGCCCCCCCTCTTTTCCCGCTGTTCCCCTGCCTGATCCCCTTGCCCCCGCCCTCCCTGCCACCCTGCCCCCCCGTCCTTGCCCCCCTCCCTCCCACTTCTGCTGCATGCGCTCTGCTGTTCATATTTTGTCACCGTGCTGGTCTCCGGCATAGCCGAGGCGGGCGGCGTAGCGTTAAAATTATTCGGTAGCACTCCTGACTCCTGCTCGCAAGGAACAAAAATCCGAAAGACTCTCCTTCAACATCTTGGCATAGAGCACGCAGACCTCCTGGAGCGAGGCGCTATGTGTCAGCTCCAAGCGAGCCCTCGAGTCTTCGAGCGCCGAGGATGGCGCAGGCTGTCGCTTCAGGAAGAGACCCTGAGATCAGCTCACGCCGCTGCGGCTCAAAGACTCTGCACGATGCCAGGGCCTGGATGTTGCAGATGTGCCAGCCACAGATCCTGCGAGCTCCAAGCGATCCAATCTTGCCCACGTTCCCTCGCCTCCCTCTCTTCAACTCTGTCCGGATGGGCGTTGGGAAGCAAGGCTTGAAGACCATGAGGATGGCCAGCCTGGACGCGCAATCTCAGAGTCGCAGAGTGCTCTGCAATCGATTTCACCTTTAGCCTCTGAGGGAGAAACCAGTTCGTCACAATGCCCAGGAGGAAGCCTCCGAAAGGCACGAGGCTCTGGAGGGCCCAGGGCCCTTCCGCGCTGTGGACCGACGGTAAAAGTGAGGAGCTACACAGCGCGCCGTGAAACACACAGTTTGAAAGGTCTGCAAAGAAGTCCTAGTCTTGACTTGACAACAGCAAACCTCTCAACATCACTGAAGTTACGACCTGTGGCCGGGAGGAAGATGGCGCGGCCCTCGTCAGAAAGATTGTTGAAGGCTATGAGCTGCAGGAGGCCACCTGGAGATTCATTCCAGTGCCATCTACCTCTCGATGCTGCAGGTGCTGCATCAACTACGAACGAAATGGCGGTCGTAATCATAACTAGCTGTACCTGTAGCTTGGAGTATGATGCTTAAACTGCTGATCATGGTGAGGCTAGCAACGATGACGATGGTGGTGATGATGATCATGATGGTAATGATGATGGCAATGTTAATGATGACGATACTGACGACGCTGCTGACGATCCTGGGCTTGGCCAGGATAGGCTTGATAGGCATGATGGTCATTACAGAATATGACCATGATGATAGGCGCATTATCAAGCTCATGACGACGACCACGATCACGTGGCATAAAGGCTGCAGTCCCTTCTTGGCGAGTTGCAGAGGAAACCCATCATGGCGCCGCAGTGCTCGATGAAGCGGAATTCCTGGAAAACAGAAACAAAAGCAGCTCTCTGCGTTTTCCCCGTAGACTGTGCTTGTTTTGCACCACAGCACCCCTCGCCTGATCACCTAGGCGGAGAAAGAACTCGTTCAGGAGAGGCTTGTTCTCGGTGAAAACCTTCACAATCAGGCCGTCATTATCCTCAGATTCGCATAGATTGCACTTGCTTGCCCACGGTGCTCAAGAGGTGCAAGTTCTCACTCCTACGCCTACGCAGGCTGCAACTCCGAGTTGCAATGCCGATCTGCTCGTTGCAGAGGAGCTCGGTAATGGTGGTCCAAAGTTGCGGAGAGGTCTCCTGAATCCTGCAGGCAGCAAAATTTGCCAGGCGATCAATCCCCGGTGAGGTAGGAGCTTGCGGAAGCCCTCACGCCTTAAGCCACGCCCCGCCTGTCCAGTGCTTGGTCTGTGAGGCGGCTGCGCATGGATTGGGGCATCCGGTTGTCGGTGCGCGGGAGATACTTCTTCATCGCACTGCTCACTGCATCGTCGATCACCGTCCGCAGCTCGCCGCGGACCTCCCAACAAAGCCACGAAAAGCGGAAGAGTTCTCAAATGCTCTCAAAGAAAGTTCTGGGCATCGCTTCCTGTAGGGTTTGTACCATTGCCTCCTGCACGAGGCGCTTGCCTCACTCACTCACTCCACTCGCTCACTCACTAGGGTTTTGTTCCATGCTCCGATGCTTCCCCTTTGGAGTCCGCTCTCCAATTGAATTAAAGCATACCGTTTGCTTGAGCCTTATGCATTGTCGATAAGCATCTTCTCCAGTCCTTTTTTCTGTTTCATAAAGGAATCTGACACAATTTTGCTCTCCATGTTTCACGGACTTTCTAGTCAAAATCCGCCCACCAGCCGCTGTTGCTCGAGTTTCATGCCCAAAGCCGTGAAAGCCAAACCAATCCGGCGAACAGCACAGCAGTGTGTAGCCGCAGATCTCTTCAACGTACGGACAGCAGTTGCGTCAAGTCTATCCGTCCACTGACAGTGATCCTCCAAGAATGTCTTCTCTCGACTTTGAATTTCTGCCTCATCAATGGTGTGATTTTCACGTCGCCTCTGATGCCAATCCTGTTCTTGCTTCTTGCGTTTGCTTCTGAATTTCTTGTCGTCTCTCGGGCACGACACCATATGCTGACCAGTATTAACTCCACGTTCTCCTCGAATTGACCCTGTCATGACTCGAAGTCGATTCTGGAACCAACATCGTGGGCAAGAGTCTTTTGGAAGAAGCTGCAGCATACTTCGTCCGTAGCCGTAAAGACTTGACAACTGATCAGCTCATCGGCAAAGCCCATGGCTGTCGTGCAAGAAGACCGCGGCATACAACATGCACCATGGCCACAATGTACTTGCACAATCGATCGCTGTCATGATAAACTTCGGAAGAGCCACTGCCACGTCCCTGTCGAGCTTGAAACCTCTCATTGAAGGTGTACGGAAACGTTGTGTCTGCATACTTCGGACGTGCAGTGTGTAAGTCTTCACCTGCAATGACGAAGCTTCTGATCGTAGTACGAAGCCCAATGCCATTGTCGAAGCTGTGGTGTAACCTGCCAGTCACATACCGAAGCCATGTATCGAGAGTTGCACTCATGAGTGCGAGGCTTCTCATATCACATGTCATTGTTGTGCCAAGCTTTTATCTCAAGCGATTTCCTTCGTCAGTGCCAAAGCGTACAATGTGCATCTGGTCGGTGACGATACCAATGCCATATGTTTCATACACCTGCCGGCCAGTCTGAAGTATGTGATGTCGCAGATCTAACATGTGCTTCGGTAGGTCTGCAACAGAAGGACGATGACGCTCTTCATCTAAAAATGTGCGGAGCATCTCTGCATTGACAAATGCGCCATGAGCTTCTTCAGCCGTGCAACTTCACTCATCCGAATCTGTAGCATGACCAAAGTCTAGCTTCACACTCACAAACCAGGGCTCATGCTCTTCAGGCACTACATCTTGTGCAAAATCTAGTAGTGCTGTCGCCAACTTGTGTATCAGTTCGTTCAAGTTAGACGCGCGCAGCTCTGATATGATCTTCTCCTCATCTGGACTGATGCGTGTTTTCGCAACAAAAGAAGAGAGAAGAAACAGTTTCTGCAGTTGAACGGCTCGGTTTTGCTTGCCAGATACCTTCCGTGGGTGTTCAATGTGTTTTGGAACATCATGTGGTAGCTCACCTGGAATAGTGCTTGCATCTGAAGGAGCCTTCAAAGGGGTCCGCACAGGGCTCGGGGGCCCCGATCCGAGCTACTCTGGTAGTTCTCAATGTCTTGAGTAGTCAATGCATTGGCTGGTTCAAGCTTTTGCAACAAAGCCTGCAACAAGAATCCCTTGTTGTTCGCCCGTTGCAGGCTAGCCTCAGCCAGTTGTTTTGCTGTGTATCGTTCTTCCCTATTTTCAGCATCCGTTGACTCCAGAAAGGCCCAGTTCGACATGGCTGCAGGAGTGTTTAGGGTTTGGGGTGTGGGGTTTCGGGTTGGGGTTAAGAGTTTGGGGTTTAGGGTTTGGGGTTTAGGGGTTATGGGTTGAGGGTTTAGGCTTTCCGGTTTAGGGTTTAGGGACGATTGCCTCCTGCACGAGGCGCTTGGAGTCCACGCGGCCCAGCCAGTCCCTCGGGCCCTCCAAGTAGGGCCGCGCGCACTTGTAGGACATCCTCCGGCAGAGAGCAGAGAGAGGAGGCCCTTAAGGCCTTAAGGGCCCGAAAAAGAAGGCGCGCGCGCGCGCCCGGAGTTGGGGAATGTTGGGGACTTCAGAGTCCTGGCCATTTTGTCGCACTTCCGTGGGACGAGGCCCTGCCAGCCGACGCCCATCCCTGTCGCTCCGTATTGCCAGAGGCCTCAACTTCAAAGAGATCAAAGAGGACATTCTGCTGCTCGGAGCTCTCTGTGGCAAGAGCCTACGAAGTTCAGCGGCAGAAACATCCTTGGCTCTCGATGAACCCCAAGAGAGACGGGACAGAACACAGCACTCCAACTCCACAGGTCAAGGAAACATCTCGCGCCATGTGGCATTTGAATAGCCAGCCAAATGTGGAACCACGTGAACCTCAAAGCTCGGGCTGGGATACTCAGGCATGCATTTGCCGGCTTTCAATATCTGTGCAGGGATCTGCCAAGGCGCAGGAGTGCTACGATGGGGATGGAGGCCAAGAGCACGTATCGCCTCACACCAGAAAATGCGCGGCGAGACGTCCGCTGCCTTCCGGAACGCGTTTCCTTAGCGCTTGCCTGGCAGTGGCCTGCTCCGTCGGAGAAAGCTCAGTGTAGACCGTGAAGACGAGCAACGCGGCCATGACCAAGGCGAGGACCTCACAGGAGAGCCAGAAAAAGCGCAGGAAAGTGAAAGTGAAAATGATTCTGTGCTTTTCTGTCAGCCCTGTGTTCGGCTGGGGCACGGCAAGCAGCACCACCAGCTTGTGCAGAAACCTCGGATTCAGGCATGGCCGGAACAAGTGGCGGCTCTGCTTCAGGAGCCCTAGGCCCTAATGTGCATCAGGCAGTGGACCATTAAAAGAAAGGAGCAGCAAAACGAGAAACGCTTAAGGACATCTGACGAGAGGCCCCACACTGCGCTTGACGTTCGCCAAGTCCTGCACGAGCTGCTGCGACTCCGTCATGGCCTCTTCCTCACCTGTCCAACGAAGCAGATTGGGCAGGAGTAGGGCGACGGGGATGAGTGGAGGTGTCGATAATGACGCTGGCCGCATCGTCATCATGATCGTCATCATCCGAATCCTCATCAATAGCATCCCATCATTCTCACCCGCACACTCATCACTGTCTGGTGGCAAAGCCGCCAAGAGAGCCACGAAAATCCGAATCAAACCTGGGTGACCGTCGCTCTTGCAGCGTCACCTTGCATCTGCTTCCGAGTGCATCTTCGAATCACCGGCCTTCGTCCGCCAGGGCCGCGTACGGCACCTTCCCAGAGGCTCCCCCAGAAACTCGAGCATTGCGATATCACAAAGAAAGATACAGAGAGAGATAGAGAGAGAGAGATAGAGGGATAGAGCACAACACTTCACTGTAAGAAAGAGATAGCGAAGGAGAACATGAGCGTCATCCCCTCTTCCACGTGCACCTCGGACTCCTCCAGCGACACCTTGGGCGCACTGTCGTCGTTGGCGGCGTAGGGCACGAGGTCTCCGGGATTCAGCAACTCCTGCTCCGTACCGATTCTTCCACACAGCCAAAAGCAGCAGCTCAGCAGCCACTGCCCCGCACGCAAGCGCGCACTGCACCACTCTCTCTCTTTCTCTCTCTCTCTCTCTCTCGCCCCTCACTCCTCACTCGCTCTCCGTCTCTTTTTCTCTCTCTCTTGCCGATCGAAAGCCGTCGAAGGCCTCTCCAAAGGATGGCTGAATGCGGCAGACCTGATCACGTTGAAAGCCATTCATGTCCGTGTACTGAGTACTGCTTCCGAGCTTCCGAGGCCGGCACGGGTCCACAGTAGACGGGATCCGCCTTGGGATCCGCCTGAACACGGCCACTCATCGCATGCGTCATGAGTTGATGGACTTTCTCTAAGTCTTTGATGGTAACTTGACGGAAGCCTTCTACCAGCAGTACACGGAGCATCACTATTGGCTTCTGTCTTCACGTCTTCACAGACAAGGCCTTACCCGCCCGGGCCTGGACATCCTGGGCCGTCGCAGAGGGCGGCGCGTAGCTCAGGTCCGGGACGGGCTCCAAGGCTTCCAGGTCCAACTCCTCCACGGAGCCGGTCCTGAAGCCAAAAACGCCGGAATTTCGGGCTGGAGTGTTTAGGGTTTAGAGTTTAGGGTGCAGAAAAGGGGATGTGGGAGATACCTGAGGCGCACCTTCAGTCTTCAAGAAACTAACGGCAATACCAGCTTCTGCTACCTCGGAAGGCCCTCGAACCCCCCACTTTGTCCTCAGATCGGAATTTCGAGCTCAAGATTCAAGAGCTTCAAGCCCAAACCCCAGGCCAAGTATGCCCCAAGCTCGAGAAGCGCCCATCATCCACCCGGCCTCGGTGCCCTGCCGCAGCCCACGGCTTGTGGCCGACAGCGGAGGCTCGCGAAATGCATAATTCCAATGCCAGTGACTTAGCAACTGTAATGCTGTAACTCTGCTGGGTTGTCTGGGGATGCTTCGTGCTATGCTTGACACCTGGCTCCCCGTACTGGGCATTGCGTCGACCCAGTGAGTCACGTCGTGCTCGAATCTGCTTTTGAAGCCTTACGCGCGATGGGCCTAGGGGGGCACAGACTGACAAGGAGTGCCAAGCGTGGGATGACAAGGATGTTGGCAGCGAGGATGATGACGGTGATCACGCCTGTTTACGAAGAACCTGGAAATATACAGCCCAAGCTGCGGCTGGTGAAGCCATTCGGCATCAAGCAGAGAGCATGAAAGACATCATCCCATGCTTCGGCCGGATTCAGAAAACCAGAGAACAATCACAGGTGGCAGTCAAGGTCGTTTTGGGACTCTCTTTGCTCCACTCTGTAGTGTGCCACTACTGCAAGAAGCGGGTGTTCTTGACTAGTTCTGACAAAGGAATCAATCGCTCAGATCATGTTTGGAAGTGAACGATCATCTCCGGATATGCTTGTGCTCCATTAAAGATCACATACTCTTGATGAACTTGCGTCGAACCAAAAATGATAGGTGTGCCCGGTGCTGCTACTACGGAGTGCACCCGTCCCTTGGATGGGTCCTTCGAGTCAATGAGTGGCTCTACCTTGATCCCCTGCAAGGGGCCTCGGGCGAAGTCGGGGAGGCCGAGCAGGAGGCGGGTGATGATCATGCACCCGTGGCATGCACTGGTATCTGCCCCGGAGTACTGGAATGCTTTGCAACTCTGATCCGTGAAGTAGATACCTTGTCCGTAGAGCCCCTTGGCCCGGGCTAACCTCTCATCGAACCCGAAGTTGGCAATGAGATCGATGTTGTCCCGGGAGGTGCCATGAAGCACCATGATTTCGTTGACGCCAGGATCCAGGTCCGCCCAATTGCAGGCAGAAAAGCTGCTTTTCACAGGCGAAGACCAACTCAGCCAAGTTCCCTCCAAATCCTTCCGAATCTCGTCTTTCCGGAACTCGTAGTTCTTCCAAAGCCGCAAATTTCGAATCTGCTCCAGTCCGGTGACCGTCAGGTGACGGATGGGGTCACAAACGCCATAATGATCGCTGGGGCAGGCCGAACGAAGCGCTGCTTCTAAGACCGAGAAGAGCCCGTCACCTACTGGAAGCGGCAATCTAATGCTCATGTCCAGTTGGCGACTTTTGCGCCAGGGCTCCTGAAGCATCATCTGACTGCTATGCTCCGCCTGAAAAGATTTCAACCTTTCCACCTCCTTCTCCAACTCTGCCACCCTCAAGGCCAACTTTGCACTCTCAGCAGAATGAGTCTCAACATCACATTGGAGCCTCTTCTGCCTTCCGAGCAGTTTTGGCAGAATTGCCGTGGTCGCTTTGTGCTCTCTCCTGATGGGTCGCCGGCGCTGTGTGCTGAGGTTCCATTGCACCATGCCCGCGCAGTCGATGCCATAGGCCAAGTCCTTCGTCTTCACCTGGAAAGTGCCCGTCCAATTACCGGCCCAGTGCTCTTCGAGGAGTTTCTGCATTTCTTTTCCCATGGGTTGCCAATCTTCGGGACGACCGTCGCCGCTGGCTAAGAACTCCCACACGACCTCAAAGGAAGAGTCTTGCTCCCTGCCAGCAGGCGTGAGCCGGGCCGGAGTGCTCAAGTCGATGATCCTCAGCTCTTGGTCAATATCTTCACCGACCTTCTTCCACTCAGTCAAGGGGAGTGCCATGTCAGGCGTGCTTGAATAGTAAGCCCACTTCTCGCTCAAAGAGGGCCCAAACCACCACGCAGGCAACACATCGTCATCCCAAAAGAAGATCAGTGCAGGGTCCTCATGAGGACCCTCGATCTTGCGGTAAACGGGCTTTCCATGATTCCACTCTGACGTGGCATATGTTCCCTGTATTCGTTGACTCATATCAGGGTCACTGCATCCAGGAACATAAACTACACATAAAAGGGCATCTGCAGAGCTCGTGGTGTCTGCGCCGCTGGAGCCTACATTGCCATGACGATGCCGTAGATGAGCTTCAAGGGATCTGTGATTGAAAAAGCTGCCGCACTTGCACTGGAAGGGGTTGCCTCTGTGCTTCCAGTGATCCAAGTACTTGACTGAGTGGCTGTTGGCCAACTCTTCGCACGAACTGCTGAGCTGATACTTGCATCCCGGCTTCACGTGACGTGCCCATGACCGCCAGCATCTCTCGCAGTAAACCCTGATGGCCTCCGTCTGCTCCCAGACAGAGCTTGCCAAGTAAATCCAGGACTTTGAGGCTTCGTCGTACTGGACGGATGCATCCCTCACCCAGAGCCACGCACCGGCTTCGATACCTTCCCATATTGCTGCACAGCCAGTCTTCACATCGGTGCTACATCTGCAACACCGAGGATAGGAGGCCATGGCCACAGTATAGCTACGGAATCCGAGCTTGCACGCTGCCCGAGCTATGACGTCCCGAAACTGCTGGTGCTGCTTTCATCTGCAAGGGGGGCAACAAGAAGTGCGTTCGGAGCCGCTTGTGCCTTCGCAGGGCATCTCTGCATCTCTCGCGCTGCAGATGCGGTAACAAAAACCCTTGAGAGGTCCTTGAGAGCTTGGCTTCGAGGCTCCCGAGCTCCCTTTGCTCCCTTTTTGACTCTCCGTTGTAGCACTTGTAGCAGTTCCCGCTTTTCGCTTTATGGGCCCCGGCCTGGGCCTGCTCAGATCTGCTTCTCGCGCCTCTCGCGCTTCTCGCGCTTCTCTCTTCGGGGAAGCACCTGAGACTGATCAGAGCATTAGGTGTGCATCCGATAGAGAGTCTAGAGAGTCTAGTAGAGTCTAGAATCTCAGATGCTAGCACACCTCTCTTCTGCCTTATGGCCTTATGGGGCATGCAGCTTGCAGTCTTTTCCCCGGAAGAAGACCGTGCTGAGGACCGAGCCCTAACGGGCCTATCGACTACGGAAGCCTTCAAAATATGCTATCTTGAACTCGGTCATTTCCTGTCAAGCACTCGGTGGCTTCTTGTCCAAATTCATTCTGCAGCAGCCGGGCATATTGGCCTCCGCTTACTGAGGCATTGTTCCCAGCTTCCAACATAACCGCAAAGCGCTTCTTGTCCCACTCAGTACAGACCGCGGCCTCTGCTTTCCCCCCGTTCCGGAGCATCTGAACGAAAAGCACCATAGCAGACTCATCCCAGTAACGGAGATCGTCGGGATCCTCACCATCTGCGGTGGGCAAAGTGGTCACCATTTTGGTCAACACGTCAGCCTTGTCGCTGTCACATGATGATGGGATGAAGTCGGTGTCATTGAGGTAGAACTGCATGCCATCTGTGTAGGTGGAAGTGGCCAAGACTATGGAGACCCCGAAGGAAAGGACGGAGTTGGCTGCAACTGGGTCGCTGAAGATGTTCCATTCCGTATCTGGTGGATTTCCTGTGAAGGAGGTGTTTGGAGCGGAGTAAGGCCACACTTTGTCCGTTGGGTCGCTAGATCTTGACACCACTCTACCACCAGAGTTATAGATCCGCTTCACCTTCGACTTGAAGAGTTTCGGGGACTCCTGCAGGAAATGGGCCAAATTGGTCAGTGGTCCCAGAGGCGAGGATGTCCACCTGCTTACGACTCTTCCAAAGGGTTTGCTTAAGCAGCTGGCCAGTGTACATCCAACTCGGTGGCCGGATGTTGAAGGGAAAGCCAACGAACCCACCGAGGAAGTTGCCCTTCCCCGCCAGCAGCGTGGGATCCGGCAATCCATTGGGTTCGTTGAGATTCGGCTGTGTGTCCGGATTGTAGAGGGGTGAAAATGCCACGGGAATGTCTGGCTGTCCGAAGTATTTGGTCAGGCGCATGATGCTCATCACACCTGCCCACTGCTGTGACCAACCATTACAGCCCACAGTGATGGCGAGCACTTTGATATCTGGCTGAGCCAGCAGATAGGCAATGGCCATCTGGTCGTCCGTGTCAACATCGGTGTCGACGATGACGTGCGTCAGACCATCCTCGGAGTCGCCGTAGCCCTGCTTCAGCCGCTTCTTGAACCGCTTGAACCATCCATGGAGCTCATTTCTGCCATATCGCCTTCCATCTGAGCTTCCATAGCTTCCATGTGCGCTTCCATAGCTGCCATTCGAGCTTCCATGGCATCCATGTCCTCGGCACTGTCCGTCTGAGCCGCCGTATCATGGAAACGTTGCAGTAGCGTCACCGCATCGGAGTCCTTGATGTCCTTTTGCTTTGCCGCGGAGGCAGGGACAAGAAGGGCCCCAGCGCGGAGAATCGAGAGCCGAGAGCATCGACTTGTGCGGCTCACGACTTAAAACCAGTAAAGCTCCAACGCTCTTGATTGAGCCTTGAGCAGTTCGGCCATCGGTGCTCATGGGATGTCGTGCCCACCGCCACCTACCTTGCCTGGCATGCCTTACTCTCTAGGGCGGCCGCCACTCACGCCACTCTACTCTGCACCTCTGGCGCTTTCACGAGCCTTGAAAAGCCAAAGGAGCAAGAAGCACCGCCGTTTCAAGCGCTTATCTTCCTCCCTGACGGCCCTGTGATGTCTGTCCGGGAGTCCGGCGTTGGGGATCGGATCCCTGCATGCAACACTGGGAAGCAAAAAGAGCTCTCACAACTTACGATACATTACCAACGACATCACGTGATTCCGCAAGAAGAACAAGAAGGAGCATGAGACGAAGAAATAACCATTGCAGAGCTCACCAGCGGCTGTTGAGTCCATGGCCGAAGGTTCTGGCTCTGGCAGGGTACATGCCCTGTTGAGCCTATGAGTAGTAGTAGTAGTAGTAGTAGCAGTAGCAGCAGCAGTAGCAGTAGTAGTAGTAGTAGTCGTCATCGTCGTAGTGGCGGTGGCAGTGACAGTGGCAGGGGTAACATAATACTTTCAGCTCCAACAGAAACCTTCTTGATCGGAATGAGCGGCTTTGAGCGTTGCCTTAGCACTCAGTTCCTCTCTGTGCTGCGAGTTCTGCATTCTTGGATGTTGTTCTGGACAAACCGCATACATATGTCCTGCTGAAAGAACAGCTTTAGGAATCGCTGGTCGTGTGTTGCAGCACAGCCTCCAAGCCGCGCAGTACATAGGACACAATTGGTATCAAACAGTGGCAGTGCATACCTTCGCTGTGGAACTCGACGTGTTCTGTGTGTCGAGCGAAGACGAAACGATGCAAGGGAACAGAGATTCACTTGGCACTACGTAGTAGCCAGTAGCCCCTAGGCCCTAGAAGCAACATCTCGCGAAGAACCGTCCTCTTGGCTTCGCCGCCGATGCACTCGCGAAGCAATGGAACCTTCCCAGTTTCCAGGTGGAGGAAGTTGGATCTCCCTGGCCTACTTGCGTCATGCAAGCCTCCATCGTGAGTCACAAAGTAGGGAACCCTCTGTCCTGGGCTCTAATGGCCTAAACATAGGATCCTCATTCTTCACCCCGGACAGCGGGAATTCCAATGTAGGAAACTTCATCTAAACCTATCGCGAAGCCTTGGACAGTGAGAGCCTCCAGGCTGCCCACCAGACGAAGCCTCGCAGAGGAGGAGAAAACCCGACATCAAAGGAAGAGCAGTGTGTAAAATACAAGTACCAGTATAAGATGGGGACCCAGTCGGGTACGCCTCGACTAATCGCGTGCTAGATTTCGAGCGCAAACCTAGTTTCAGGAGATTCGGTCGCCGGTTCTTGGTAGCTGGGCACGGAGAGCCTGCAACATTCTCACGTTCCAACCGGGCACGGTGTGAACTTTCCTGGTCCTACCTTTACTGGATGTGACAAAGATGAAGTATATCGCTCGGGGGTATTTGGCGTCCAAGGATGTGATGGTAGCAGTGTAGCAGCATTGCACAGCAGGAAAATCCTGGCCCCAAATATCGGCATTCGCGGAAGCCTAGGAAGGCCAAGAAGACAGCGTAGGCGCCGCCGATGACGCAAACCTTTGCCGCGGCGACGGATATCTGGAGTGCCAGAAACCAGCCACGCAGGGGCCCTCAGCCTACGTGTTGCCACTTGCGCCTAGCAAGGCCTCCAAAGGACAGCGTGGTACAAATTTCGTGAGACCGCGAAAACCCCTAGACCCCAAGCCCTTGCAGCCCTGAGCCTTAGGCCCGAAACCCCATCCTCACTCCGCTGGGCCCTGCGCCTGACGCAGCAGACCGCCCGAGACCATGGAGCTCAAGGCTTCGACGAGGCTCAAGGCATCGGCTTTTGGGATTCTTCGGTGCTTTCTTTGAAGAGGGGGATGTACACAGGCGCTTTCGGGCTGATACCGGGCTGATACGTCTATTGAGGTTAGGGCTTCGGGTCGGGGTTGTGATGGACCCACATGAGCCCACATGCCTAAACTTTCTGAATAGCTGTCATTTGGCGTCTGGCTGCAGAAAGAAACCTGGCCGAAACCCTAAAAACCAAAAAGAGAAGGCTCTCTCCCTTGCTTTAACTTTCTTTTCTCTTTCTCTTTGCAACCATCTCAGAGTTCTGAGAGTAGGAGAGTCGGAGACGTCGCTCAGGGAGGTGGGGTCACGCTCTGCCCCGGGGATCACAGCTTCAATTTCCTCAAGTTGGGATGTACGGACACGTGCGTTTCGAGTGCTGCAATTCCCAGGTAGCCACCGTGACGTGGCGTCAGACACTCATGGACCGCAGAGACTTGCCGATGATTAATTATGCTCAGACTCAACACATGGTCTGCATCAGGGAACAACAGCCGTCTATAGAGTCTACGTCTGCTATTATGCGGCCAGAGCCCACTGCGTAGCCACATCCGGCTACGTCTGGCGCCCAAGTCCACGGAAGCGTGTCCACCACGCCTAAAGTGTCGCAAAGGCTCCTGGCTAGAAGACTGCTTCCGAAGCAAAACACTTCTTCCAGTTTCAAGGAGATGGCTACTTCTTGCTAAAGCGTTCGCATCTGAAGTCTGCCTGTTCCCTCAAGGATTGCAGGTGCACCGGTCTTCCGTGGATTCATGGAACATCAGCTGAAGATGGAGGCATCAGGCCAGTAGAACTGCCTGTATCGCCTTAGGCGTGCAACATGCAATTAGGCCCATGGGCTCTTTGTGAGGGTACTGGCTTGCAGCAGAATTTGCAGCTGAGGAGCCATAACTTTAAACCCTCAAGCCAGACCACCGGTCTCGGTCTATGACTAATTCAACCCCGAGCCCAAACTTCATTCAATCTTAATTCACCTGAACCTAAACCCTCAGAAATTTCAGCAGCTGGGCGCCCCACTTGCGGTTATGTTCGGCTGGAGCTCGAGGCACTGGCAAAGGCCCGCAGAGTGGCGTGTTGATACAGCTTCAGCAAAGAAGGGACGAAGGGACGGCCCAGGATAGACCCAACGTACAGCAGAATCCGTATAACACGGATTGCAGATCCTGGGGACATCTTAACATCTCAGACTCCGATTTTTGTTGGTAGGTATGAGTTATGCCTTAACCTGCAAGGCTTCGGAGATCGGATAAGCAGTGTTGGGAATCCCTACGACAAATCACAACATCGCATCGCAGCCCATGGTGCGCCTTGAGCCCGCGAGCAGCCCAGCTCCCGGCAGCGCGACTCCACCATGCGAGACCTCGCAGCCGCGGCGTCGCGACTCGATGCAGATGAAGTGAAGTGACCGTGTCCGATGGATAGGCTTCTCTGTTTTTCCTGTTGACCAAGGTCTCAGAGTTTTTCATTACCAAAACGGTCTAAAGGGCTTTAGCGCTTTAGGCGCTGCGCTGCGTCCTCAGGGCTCGAGAACACCCACTCAGGCCCCAAAATCGATGAACCCCACCGCCGCAATGGATGTTTTGAATGATATCTATTCTTTTTCATGCCATGCTTCTGGTGGCAACAATCATGTCTATGTCTGAAGCAGAAGGCCAAAGTCATCTTCAAACCGGACATGTCGCTGTGCAGCACCAGGCTCCGGACGTCACGGAGGCGGCAGCGGCAGCTGCAGCCACGGCCTGGCAAAATATGCTGGCACCTCCCCGAAGCACAAGAAATCCTTGAGACCATTTTGGAAAACTAGTCAGTGCAACTGCAAACGAAACTCGGCGGTTTGCGCTTCTACGGCAGGCTTGGTGACGACTGGTTCTACTACGACGACTGCATCTCTATGCGCTTGAACTCGTCTTGGACGTCACGAACCCTCTCCGCTGTCGCATGGATCTTCGCCTGCACCTTCTGGGCCTCGGCGTTGTAAGCGTCTCCGAGCTTCGTTAGCTCAGCCTGCGCCTTCTTGATGCGCGCCAGAACGTCGCTTTGAATTCTCCGAGCTGCTCCCACGTCTGCCCAAATCTTCTGCGAAGAATATGCTCGTTCGGCTCTCGACACAGCCAGCCAAGCGAAATCCATGTTGCCCTCGTCGCACCGCCATCGCTGAAGCCAGGCATCCTCCACGCGTTCGATGAGGACCCCTGCGTTGCACTCGTGCTGTCGGAACCAGTAGCCGTTCTTGTAGAAGCCCCTGCTCTGGTGGGCAAAGGTGTCTGCCAGCTGTGCAGCAGCTTCGACCTGTCTCGAGTTTGCCAGCCATTGCTCTTGTGCCGACACAGACATGTCCAGCGGCGCAACCTTGCTACCGAGGTCGACTGCATCCCAAAGCTCCTTGGCATTCGCCTCGCGCTCCTCGTCGCTTCCGGTCGCAGGGTGGTACAACACGAACTTGTAAATTTCCAGCATCTGCTCCGCCGTCCATGAGGTGCCCGGCACGATACAGCAGGTCCAGCCAGTGTTGTGCTCCGCAACCGTGACCCGACCCGCCTGTCCGGCCACCAGAAGCTCAAGGACGAAGACAGCACGTAAGGCAACCAACATCATCTACACAGACTTGTACCCAGTCAGACTACGACTAACTGCTCGTCTTTCTCCAAAAACGGCTCTGCGGAAGATCCTTACACGGCTTGATACGACTATTCGTAGCTCCAAGGGCTTCCAGGTCGAAGGCCAAGGCAGCTCCAGCCCCGATGAATTGCTTGGCGTCCACTGCGGCGTCCACTTTCGAATCTAGTCTATCGTCTGTTATATATATATATATAGTATAATATAATATAATATGTTACCATATATATATATATATATATATGTTACCATATATTCTAATATATATTAGTATATAAGAAATACATGTTCTATCATAATAAAAACAAATTCATAAATATATATATATATATACACACATATATATATATATGGTATGATGTGATATTATACGATATGTGGTTCCTCCCCCACCTCAGAGGCATCCCACTCGTCGCCTTGAGTACTGCCTCTGCGGTAGGCGCAGCTGAGTCAGGGCTCTCCTTGAACTTGTTGGCCCCACCTGACAGAGTGCAAGCATGCTCCGATGGAGCAGTGAGCGTATCATATAGGCATATAGTGATTGAAAAGGCTTTTGGGGACTGACGCCACAACGGCCCACCATGTTCGTAGGCCGTCTCGGCTGCCTGGAGGATTCTTCAACGTCTCAAACGATGCTTCGAGGGTGCCAAGAAAGCCCCCACCTCGGCGGTCTCTTCCATCTCGTCCTCTCCACCCTCCTCGTGGGCATCATGCTCATGCTCCTGCAGATGGTGCAGCGGCCGCGTGTGTCTCCCGGCCCTCCCGCTGATCGGGGGCACTCCTCGTGGTCGTGCTCTTCATGCTCATGTGCCTCTCTTTGGGACCAACACAGCCATCTGAAGCTCGAGCCACACATGCCTTGCACGCGCTTTGCGGCCTCCTCGTGTTCGGCGTGGTCTTCGTGGTCTCCGTGATCGTGCTCATCGTACTCTGCTGGCTCGGAGTGATCTCCGTGCGCCTCAGCGAAAAGCGGACATTCACTGCGACTCTCCGACCAGGGGCCAGAGAGCCCCGCATGGTCGTGATGGCCTTGGCAACAGCGAATGAGCAGAGGGAGCTACGGAGCTACCCGCTAATGACTGGGCTTCTGGCCATGGTCTTCCAGATGCTCCTAAGCTGCTCTGCACATGCCCCCCGACGAGTGTCACCCGTCTGGCACACTCTGGAGGACACTGCTCTGAGGCCTCCACTGCATCGATCCCCTGTGCACAGTCTGTCGCTGGAAAGGACTACGCAACCCGAGGCCCCGCTGCCCGAGCCTCCTCTCCGCCCGCATGGGCGAAGTGGGAAACCTCAACGGAACAGATCGGAGCATCCGAAAATTCTCCGACTGAAATGGGCGATTCGGTCTTGGGCACCAGCTGCCGCGGTGGCCGTGAGAACAGCCGTCTGGCAATTGCTGCTTAGAACAGGGACGAAGGGAGGGCCAGGGAGGAGCTCCCCTTTTTGACCCTCTTGGGAGGGGAGACGGAGACCGGAGAGGCGGCCTTCACGGCAGCGGCGCCCTTCCAAGCCCCGAGCCTGAGGCGTTTGGGGGAGTGGGAGATTCATCGACTGCACGACGCTCATTGCTTGGTGGGCAGCCCCACCCCCGGAGCAGCCTTCCGAATTGATCGGATCCCTGATTTATCAGCAAGCAGGTCCCCCAATTTATCTTTTAACCTTTGGCCCAGCACCACAAGCCGCAACGGAGCTAGCTCTCAAATTTCGTGATTTGGCTGCGTAGACTCATAGTCATAGACACTGAGCAGTTTCGCGAGCGACGGAGACCACGACCAACACTCGGAAGTCGGAAGCCTTGGGCCCCGTGCACTGGGGCGAAGAAGGCCGTAGTCACCATTTTGCTCCCAGGGCAAAGACCGGAGGATGCCTTTGCAGACCAGAGACAGAGATGCCTTGTGATGATACACTGCAGTACTGTGACTGTACTGTACCTGATCTAGAAAGGAGTCTATACTATCTATACAAGAGCATTCAGGAAAGGTAGGGCAATCTGTGCAGCTGGGAGGCCCCTCGAGCATCCACCTCAAAGTTGCGAGCTGGCAACGGGCATCGCGAACGCAATGCTTCACTGCAGGTTGCCGGCCGTTCGGCGAGTCGGCGGCGAGCGCACAGCCGCCACCCCTCCGGGCACCTTTGGTGAATTTCGGCGAATTCGAGACTTCAAGAAACCTTGACCCGCGTCTTGATGCCCGCTTGGACTCCAGCACAAGGCGCCCTGCTCTCTTGTGAGCACAGCAGGAGCCCGAGATGCAGCGGCAGTCCGCGGTGCGGAGGCGGCTCGGAGGTATGCAACCATGTCCGCTCAAGTTGCAGTCTCTCCCTATTAGTCCTAGATAGTCCTAGCAAAGCAGGTGCAGAGCCGATGGCGCCGCTTTTCAAAAGTGCTTGCTGCTTAAGCAGCGGAAGTGCAACTCTCACGGAAGCTGCAGAGACACCGAGCGCTCCGTCCTGAGGTCGCGTGAATATGCCATGTAAGAGTCCTGTAGCTCGACAGCACTCTGATGATTCCAGGCTGTGGCCCTGCGTTGTCGAGCTCATGGAAATCGATGATGATGTCAAGCCCCTGCATGGCTGTTTTTTGAGGTTTCGTGCTTGGACTGCTTGGGGCTTTGTTTCGGCTTCCTCGTCTTTGGCCAGGGCTTTCAGGCGATCCGCAGCTTCGGCCTCCTGGCCAAGCATCGACCGCAGAAGTGGGCAGAGGGCTTTATGGCGCTTCGCTTCCTCTACAGACATGTCCAAACGCAAGCGCTTGGAGGGCTTCGACGCCGGCCTGGCATCTCTCACATGTCCAAGAAAGAACAGACAAATGCCAAGAGAGAGACACAGAGAGAGAGAGAGAGAGGGCCCTCCCTGCCAAGAGCGGCAGCTGCACTCGTCTGAGCCTGGACACGGTGAAAAGCCACCGATCCATGGGCCGTTCGGATGCAGCCTGGGCCTGGGCTTGGCTCCAGCAGCTCCGCCTGCGAGAAGTCACTGGCACAGCGCCACAAACCTGGCAGGAAGCGAAAGCCGTGGCCGCGGGCCGTCATGGGCCATGGCCGTTCTGCCCTTCGTAACTTGTGAGGGCACGTCCGAGCAACCCGTCTTCTGCAGCAGACCTCAACCGCGGCAAGGCTAGGAGGGAAGGCACTGCCGAAAGCCATATCGATGCGGCATGACACGTCGATCTCGGTCTCCGGGCCTGGAGAGCGCTCGCTGCAGCAAGTCCTCCAACTCCTTTCTCGGCGGGGCAGAAGGTCGCGGGAGGGGACGAGGCTACGGCGCCGCTCCAGGCTCCCCTCCTGCCGGAGCCGTGCGCGGATAGCCTGGAGTTGCTGCACCTCGCGAGGCGAGGTGAAAGAACCTCGGAGCGTCGAGGACCGAGGTCGCCACCAAGGCCGGCGACTCGAACCTGCAAACCAGTGCAAACCACGCAAACCATGCCGACAGAGTCATCTCTGGTCTCTCTTCCCCAGAGGGCATCAAGGCCGGGGCCGGAAGCCGCCCGCAAGGGGAACACTCGCAAGGCCAGCCCGGCTAGCCCTGCAGCTCAGGTGGCGAAGTCGACATGCGGCCGATGTTTCCCGTCACGTCGACGACTCAGCCGAGCTGCGTAGCGACGTGGCCGGTGACCGCCCGCAAGGCCGCCTCGGAGCTGAGAAACGAGAAGAACTCCGCCTGGCACTGGGAAGCTCCGCGAGGCCCCGCTGAAGGCTTCGCTTCCGCTCAAGGCCGTAAGCGTGCCGGCAGGACGTCGTAGGGCAAAGCGATGGCATCTGGGGCCTGGCGGACTTCGACGCAGGGGCGCTCTCTGGCTATGGGGCGTGACACATGAAGACGCCTCTTGAACAGTCTCTGCTTGGGCACCCGTCACGAACAGAACGTCACCTCGTACACAACAGACTCCGAAGCCTTCCCAAGAGAGGACATGCGACCGAGGACGCCGCTGGTGGGTGCACATGTGGCATCTTCCCTCAGCCTCACTCGCAGCACCTGCGAAACATCACTCTTGCCTCGCGCACCGCACGCGTCCGGGAGCCACGCTGGGCGAGCTCTGCACAGTTCCAAGGCCACCTTCAGTGCGAAACCATCAGTAATCAGTACTCGCCTGTGTTTCTTCATATATCCGGCATTCGAGTACGGTGCCGATGGGACCATACAAGACAACACAGGAAGCCCCGAAACTCTGGACTACATGCCGCTCTCTCTTCAATTTTCCATGACGAGAGAGCGGCATCCAGAATCATATGCTCCGTATCGTCTTGATCAAGCCTACGCCAAGCCTATGCAGCCGAGACCGAAGTGAAGCTGCCAGAACATGCCGAGAGATCATCGAACTTCAACCCTTAACCTGATCGCCTTTATCCCCGAAACCCTTAACCCCTTGAACCGCAACCCTGAGCCGACGGAGACACCAACTCCGTGCCTTGGGCAAGCCCTGCGCGGGAGCGGCAGCGAGGCCCAGGTCGAGAAGAGCCCGGGTGGCCCGTGGCCAAGCGGCGAAGACTGCGGCCTTCAAAGCTTAGGATTTCAGGTTTTCGGTTTAAGGTTTAGGATTTAGGGTTTCAAGCTTTGGGGCTTTGGCTCAGCAGACTTTGGCTCCGATGGGGGGCAAAACTTCAATCTTGGCATGGCTCCGCAGCATGTCCCGTTAAGATACGAAAGAACAACCCAATTCTTGCAGAAGGTAGTCCATTGACGAGGACTCCACCTTGCCTCAATCTCCGGCACTGAAGCATTGAGTTTCGAAAGCGGGCCCACGACATGATGTTCGACGAAACGTCACTTACAGATATCTTGTCTACGCTGCTCCACCACCCTCTCAAATCCGAGCCTCGGGAAGAGGCACCGTGGACTGCTCTGCTTCGCAGTCCTCCAGGTGCTCTGCCAGGTCTGCCCGAGTCACCTGAAGTGGAACTTACAAAACGGCCGTTGTCGTTCACGGAGCAGCGGAGCATGTCTATGGAAAGCAGGTTGGGATGAGCATTGCCAGGCGCCACACCCAACAGCCGTGGACCACGTGCCCCTCGACGCGCCGCACCTCGCCCCGAAATTTTGGGGTTTCCGGGACGAGGTCTGGGGGAGTGAAGAGGTTAACGTGTCGGGTTTGAAAAGGGTTTTTTCCGTTCTCTTGAGGCACCGGCCGTCGCAGCACAGCGGAGCACCAGTTCCGCCACTTGCGCGACCAGTCTGAGCATATGTTTTGGTGATTTTTGTGCATGTTGGAGCATGCTTGGAATGTCTCCGACTGCATTTTTGGCTTTTTCAAGCATTTGGAGCGTGTTTTGGTTTTTCTGCAAACTATTTCGACAGTTTGGGCCTTGGAAAATTCCGGAAATATTAAGTTAACTCTGGGGAACATGATTTTGCATATATTCGGCCGTCGCAAAACCAAGGATTCGAACTCGGGAATATTTCGTTACCATTTAACGTAGACTGTTCCCAAAAATTGTGTAAGGGGTTGCGCCTCCCAAAATTACGAGATCTGTTCGAAGCTCAGCATGCCTGCTCTTGGCTATACACACAAGAAAACTCTTCGTTGAAGTTCGACAAAGCTGCAAAAATCCGTTCTACCTTACACTTTGGCTACGTGATTGACAGGACAACCAGCAGTCGTGAGCGCTTCAACTTTGGGGATTAGGGTTCTTCCCAATTAAGGTGGGGTTCAAGGTTTAAAGTCAGCTTAGGGTTTTTCTTCCATCTTCTCAAGTCGCCTCGTCTGGCAAAAGGCCAAAACCCCATGGAAAATGGACTTCTCGCTGTACAATCTATTTACACACGCGAACCCATATTTTTGTTTGAATATCTGAAATATCTGGGCAAAAACAAAAACCCCGGTCCACCCGTGACTTTTACTAAGAAGGCCGCGAAGGAAGTTTAGAGCCACGCCTGCTCTGAAGCTTGGAACACTGTTACAGCACTGCCAACTTTCTGACAAGATTTCCCAACCAAGCACGAGGCACAACTGTTCAGTTGTGCACATTAGGACATATGTGCAACGACCAGGAAACACATGAGCATCAACGCAAGCTGCATCCAGCACACAACCTCGCACTTGACGCTTGGGCTTACGCTTCAGCCCACCAACTCTTTCAGGCACCCGCGCAAGTCACGAAGTCCTGTCAGAGCTTTCGCAGGACGCTTTCTTGCCTTTTTGGCCGAAGTTTGCCCGAAGAGCAGAGCTTTCAAAGGAAGCGCAGACCCCGAAAAGATGCCAGATGCCACGCTGTGCCTTGTGCCGGGACACATGCAGCCAGATGAGAACGGAGATAATGTCGTATGTGACCAACCAGGAAAGCAGGAAGGCCGCGAAGAGTAAACAAGGCGCCACTCCGACCAAGGCCAAGGGCAAAGGCAAAGATTGACAGGACCTCCAAAGCCAGTGGAAGAGCCAATGGAAGGACAAGCAAGGAGCCGGGCATCGGCCATGTACCATAAGGACCACCTGGCCAGGAGCTTTGCCCCAAGCTGGAGAAGACCATCGGGAAACTGTGTCCATAACTTCCTGCCAAGTTTTCGACGTCGAGCCAGCCCTGCGTGGTGCGTTTTTTTCGGCGAAGCAGTTGACTTTCCGTTGTAGAGGCGGCTTCAAAGTTAAGTTGCCCCGTGTGCCCGACCTGTCGCTGTCATACCAGCCGGTTTTGGGCGCTTTGCAAGCAACGGAACCCGTTTGATCTTCAACCTTAAGCGACCACAGGTCTATTGCCCGGGTCTATAGCCTATGTTGTTCTGCTCGTCACGTGCTTTGGAGATCTAAGTGTTCCGCGAGTTTCGCATGGCAAAGTTGGATGAGGCACGACCAGCACATGTCGTCCTCCAGTGGCTCCGGCCTCCGGGCGTTGAGCCTATCGCGGGAGACTTCCTGTTGCCACATTTTGTCCTGGTCCATAACATCACCCCCAGCATCCAAAAGTGCCTTTGCCCACTTGCCTGCTTTCGTGGCAGACCAGCTTCCGTAAAGCTGCTCCGGCAAGCGGCACATCACCGGACATAAGACTGCTGAAAATATTATGATAAAGTCTGCTCCCTTCATGAAGCCGAGAATAGATGCAACGGGGCCTCCGTTTCCGATAGCGCATCGTGCCTCAAGTCTAACCCCACAGTGTCGGCCAAGCGCACGCGCAAATCTGTGGCCAAGTCATTGACGACCCTGGCTGAAAAACCGGCAGAAAGCAGGGCAACACCAAGGCAGGCAAAGTCCCGGAACCTTAAAATGACCAGTAATTGGCTTTGAGGGTAAATTAGAAGTATTTATGGTCCACCGATTTGTTTTGTCTCTCGCGGTCGCCTGTGTACTGGTTGTTTGATTGCTTCGGTTTGCTTTGTTTCAATCAGTTGGGCGTCTGTGTCATCCTCCGTTTTGGGTTTGACTTTCAATTTCTTGTTGGCTCCGCTTTGCCTCATGCGGGCAGAGCTTCTGTGTTGGATAGGCTTCGTTTTTCCCTGCGTCTGGCGGCCCTGGATTCGTTTCCCGGATTGTGGCGGCGACCTGGTATTGTTCTTTGACCCCTGCGTGCAGCCATGGAGGATAGAATGTGATAAAGATACTACATGAAACATGAACACCCTTTGTCATAACCTTCTGCCTGCATCCGACAGCTTCATGCACTCGACCAGCCCGGCTTAGGGCTTAGGGTTTAGGGTTCAGGGTTTAGGGTCCTTGGGTTTGGGGTTTAGGCTTTTAAAGGAGCCTTCTAAGTTATAGTTATTTAGGCGGTCTGTTCCGGAACTTTTCGCACTTATGTCTTCGCAGCTATGGCTAGAGAAGTTAAGGCAACTCTAACTTAACTTATTTCGACGATGGGATCTAAGGCCCCTGATTGGCAACAGCCTCTATGCAGGGCTGATATAGGTATGTTGAAGTCTTTAGATCCTGGAGCTCAACAGCATTCCGGCAGAGCCGAAGGACAGTGGCTATGAACCAGGTGTGCTCTTGTCTTTCTTTTTCTCAAGCCCGCGACCTTGTTTGAAGAGGGATCCTGCTACTTTCAAGTCTCAAAGACCTGGCTCAAGCAAGCTCGGACATTTTCTTCATCAGACCACCTTACGCCTTCTATTGGAGCACTGCGCGTTCATGGCATTGATCGTACGTATGCTCCACACCTGAAGCCGTTCATCTGTACAGAGACCGGTGCCGCGTCCTGTCTTCAAGAGCTAGCAAGTAGTGTGGCATCAGTACACCTATAGTACACAGTGTGCCAAGAACAGTGCGCGGCATATTCAGACGTTTACAGTGCCACACTATATATGTGTGTAACTTTGACCGATGATCATCTGCACCCCGGCCACTTCAGTTCCAGCAAACCCGTCAGCGAATCCCCACAGCTCAGAAAATACCAAGGCCATGTTAATGTTCTAATGCAGAAACACGAAACCCTAAAAAACAAACAACATAGTTGGACCTCGATTCGTGCTGGAACCCTAAAAGTGTGACACTGCTTCAATGATACTTGATGTGTTCATATTTTGCTACCTCTTGACCGGGCCGTGTTTTCGACTTCGTTTCTGTATCGTGGTAGTAGTATTTACTTTGCTGGGTTTGCCGTACAAGCTTTTACGAACACAGGCGTAGCAGGCTTTACACAGCAGCTGCAGCAGCAACAGTGCATCACCGTCAAGACAGGACTATTCCTGTGCAAAGTTTTATGCATATGGCCTGCTGTTTTAGTAACATATACATTAAAAACGGTCAAAAGGAGTCTGCATCGGAGGTGTATACACAACTCAATATTAAACCAACTCATCATTTGGAAATATAAAATCCAGACTGCATTTTGTGAGCAAACATCAACAGATTTGCAACGACAGCCGTAAACTGACATAACTACATATTCGCCTAACTGTAGAACATGTTGTGTGTATATGCTTGTACATACTGTGCATCTGCCGATTAGAGTATTGTAATTACATGTGGAAAGTTCGACTACGTTTGGGGTTATACAGAAAAATACTCCTGCATTGTAACATGTGCGTAATCCGCCCTCAAACCTAGTGGAACCCGTCGGTGTATACGCACATCGAAGAATCATCATGTATGTGCATATATATATATATATATATATATATATAACATTCATATAATATATAATAGATGATAGATAACATATAATATATGATATATGATATGCAATATATATATATATATATATGTATGTATATATATATTGTACATATGTATATATATATTGTACATATATATATATATACATATACACCCAATGCGACAAGCTTTTCTATTGTATGTCTATCTTGGGGTGATACCGGCAATATGGCGCACGGTACATATGAGAACACACCTTCAAGAACAGAAAAGATACCTCTGGACACATGTGTGAATATGCACGCATGGATGGATGCATGGATGGATGGATGGATGGATGGTTGTTTGCTTGCTTGCATGCATATGTATGCCGTGTATGTGTATGCCTGTACGTATGTATGTATGTATGTATGGATGGATGGATGGATGGATGGATGTTTATATGTGCATGTGTACATGTGTATATGTGCATATGTGTGTATGTACATGTATATACATAGACAAAATCAATGTGTGTGTATACATACACATACCTCTATATACCTGTCTCCTGTCTATACGGCCGGATTGATTGACTCCAATGTGCCGAGGCGGGCCCGGGTGTCGGACGCATCCGGTGAGGAACCGAGACAGCCTTCGCTTGCGGGGGCTCGGAATACTAACAACGGCAACGCCAGTCCAGTATCAGTAAGAATCATCATCACTTTCTTCTTGTTCTTCATGGTGATAACCCTCTGCAGAAGCTACGCATCATGGTGCATTCACGGCCAGAGTGCTGATGCGGAGAGACACAGACATTCAACTGAAACACCTGAACAACCTCATCCTCCTCGTCATCCTCCTCATCATCACTTGCACTTGCCCATGCGCTCGATGCTTCTGCCGAGGCGCTGCATCGCTGCAGGAGGGTCGCCACATTGCGGACCTCTTGCAACAGCTGGGACTGAATACTTGCACTGGCTGAGCCGGCCCAGCCGGCCCGGCAGTCCCAGCTCTGAGCGAGGTGCCACAGAGGCCGCACAAAGCGTCCGGCTACTGGCGAGTCAAAGACTTCATCGGCTTAGCGGCTAGCTGGCATCTGAACCGCTCTCTTTCTCCTGCCATCGCCATGGCTGTCGGGGTGGTCCGCATAGTTCCGCACCCAAGTGACGGCCACGATGTGCAGGCGAAAGCCGAGCCTCACAAGCCGCAGCCGTGCTTGTCAGGGCCCGTCAAGTTGACTGGGCAGGGGCAGGCGACCCCTGCATCAGCTGGAGGAGCATTTGCCGCAGGAACTGCAGCAGTGGCGCCGCGCGCTCCTTGCAGGCGAAGAAGCACGCGGGGTCACATTCGATCACAACACCTCGGCAATCCTCCTGCTGCTGCCACTCCTCCGCCGCGGCGGTGCCTGGCTCCAGGTCACAAGCAGACTGCTCCAAAGTCTCCGGTCCCGGCTCGCCTGCGACCTCCGCTAAGACGCTGAGGTCCAAGCCCGTGTCCTGGAGCCCACTTCTCAGTTCGCAGTGCATTCGTGGTCCGCCCTCCCGGTCCTGGCTGGGGGCCTCGGCACGACCCTCCAAGAGCTCCGAGCAGTGCAGGAAGCCTTTTCCCATCTCCTGCTCACAAGAACACTCTCCGAGCCCTCAACCCCAGCCAGGAAATCCCAAAAACCTCCGGGAGCACTCGCCCAAGACCGCCAAGCCCTGCCCTGAATGCGCTAGAAACCCTATACCCTACCCGCTAAAGCCTTTAAGCCGAAAAACCCTGCGCAAGGCGTACCTTTATAAACCCTACAATTACTGTTACTTTGGCTAAAGTTGTCATCTCATATTGACTTGAGAATTACCATTACTACTGCTAAAGTTGGCATCTCGTACCCTCGAAAACCGATAGATCCGAAATCACTAAACCCTAAACCACACCAAGCCCTAAAACTTACAAACCTAAGCACTAAATCAGACTAAACCTGACGAGCCTAGGCACTAAATCACACGAAACCCTAAACCCTAAATCCTACACCGCCCCCAAACCCTAAACCCTAAATGTCAAACCAAGCTCGATCACAAGTCGATCACCCGCCGGAGGCTCATGGTTCGAAGCTGAAAAGTCGTGCTGTCGCCGGCTTTCACCACGAGGCCGTAAAGGGGGCAGGGCTCTTAGTGGGGTTTGGTTGGTTGTGTGGATGCCCTGTTGGGTCTTGGTTTGTTATTGGTAGCGGAACTAGGTTCGCGGTTCATTGGGTTCTTTGTGGTGGTGTCTTAGGGCCCTCTTCTTCCTAGCTCTTCGCTTGAGCCATGGACGGCCGTGCTCATCCTAGAGAGGAGCTCGGGACCGGAGCTCGGTCATATCTCCGACAGGTTAATGCCTGGGGTGCCTGCGGGCAAAACGAGCTTCCGGATACAGAAGGTCGCTTGACGCCAGGTGTTCCGCGACCCAGAAACCCTAGTATGAGGTGGCACCATCTAGGATGGACTATCGCCACCGCGCAAGACGCCCGAAACCCTAAACTGCCGAGAGTGCTGCTGACCCATTTACATGGGCGCTCGAGGCTCCAAGAAAGCCCCCTTGCAGGCGGTTGGGGGGGGGTGAACCCTAAACTTAAACCCTAATTCAGAATAGTTGGGGTGGTTGGGGCGGGACTACATGCTGACGCAAGCGCGCGATAAGCGGGTGTGCCCCCATTCTTAAAGAAGGGCACGCGCCGCGCGCGCACACTCCACACCCCAAACCCTAAACGCCAAACCCTAAACACTAAACTCCAAACCCCAAACACTAAACCCCAACCCGGAAACCCTAAACCCCAAACCGTAAACCCTATAAACCCCCATCATAGACCCTGTCCAAAGCTCCTCTGCAAAGGCGGCGGCTGTTCGCCTGGCATCGGCCCAGCACCTGTGGGGCGGCTCTGCGGCTTCTGGCGTAGAGCGCAAGGAGAGCCATCTCTCTGCTAATCTGAGATACTCCTCTGCAATCCTATGCATCTATACTCTACATAGCTAGTGTACCAGGGTATCTATATTAACTTTGGTCCAATGTTGGGCTGCGGGGCTTCTCCAAATTGTGGTGTCAGGGTCAATTTATCGCCGGGATCCGGGAGTGAAAGAGTGAAAAGGGCTAGTTTTCGATGTGTGTGTGTGTGTACCCATACATATATATATATATATGCATATGCATATATATATATATATATCAATTATATATCTTTGTCGATTATGTACGTGTATATGTCCGTGTACGTGCAGGTGTATGTGCAAATGAGTGTGTGCATGCATATGTGCAACTAGCTGTCTATATGTGTAAACATACATACAATATATGTCCTGTATGTTTTATGTATTAGTTGGTTTACTTGCTTATCTACTTCTTGTTTGTATAGCAGCAAGCATGTCCTTTTGATGAAACTCATGCCGACCAAGGCCGCCTGGACACGTCAAAAGCCGAAAGGTCCACGGAGGCAACCCGTGAGCCTGAGCCAGAAGAAAAATCATGGAAAGAATAAGAATAATGGTAATAATCATCATAGTGGTATTTATCATGGTAATAATGTTGGTAATAGTGATGACACAGTTATTGGTGATCATAAGAATAATCGTACTACCACCACCACTAATACTACTCCTACTCCTACTCCTACTCCTACTCCTACTCCTACTGCTACTGCTACTGCTACTGCTACTGCTACTACTGCTACTGCTACTGCTACTTGCACTTTATTGTCATGTGGTACATGATGTGGCATCCCTGTTCAAGCTCCTTCAATCCTTTTGCTGGAGTGTTGGTAACGCACGAAATAAAGCTGTTTGTCGTGATGGAAAGATCCCGTAAGCTTGTGTTTTCGATGTGTGCCAGACTATGCACTCTGCGCACAAAGTGAAACTCAACTATACGCCGGCTCAGAAAATGCAATCACGGCTAGAGTCAAGATGAGCTGAGTTTGGGGCCCAAGAAACTGAAACACGTTTAGGCACTTTTCAGCTCAGACTAGAAGAAATCATGATTAGCGCTGAGACAGAGGCCTCAAGAAATTGAAACGAAAGTAAGACACAATTAAAAGCTGTTCGCAGAATTAACAGAAATCACATGGTCAGGTAGAGGCCCCACAAGTTACAACGAAAGTAAGCTGAATTAAACGCTTTTGGGCTCAGAAAAGAAGAAATCATGGTTAGAGAGCTGAGAGAGAGACCCCAAGAAGTTGAAACGAAAGTAAGATGCAACTAAATGTTTTTCGGCTCAGAAGCTGGAAACATGACTCGAGCTAAGACAGAGGCCCCAAGAAATTGAGACGCGAGTATGGCGCCAGTAAACGCGTTTCAGATAATAACAAAAAGGAAGAACTCATGATGTAGAGCTGAGATAGAGGCCCCAAGAAATTGAGAAGAGAGTGCGCCGCAATAGATCCTTTTTCGGCTAAGAAAAGGACAAACCATGGTTCGAGCTGAGATAGCACAAGACGCAATTAAACGCTTTTCGGCTCACAAACGAAGACATCGTGGTTGGAGCTGAGATAAAGGCCCGAAGACATTGAAAAGAAAGTGAGACGCGTTTAAACGCTTTTCGGCTCACAAACGAAGACATCGCGGTTAGAGCTGAGATAAAGGCCCAAGAAATTGCAACGAAAGCAAGACGCCATAAACGCTGGCTCACAGATGAAGACATCGTGGCTAGAGTAGAGCTGAGATGAATTCCCCAAGAAATTGAAACGAAAGCAAGACGCCATAAACGCCTTTCGGCTCACAAATGAAGACATCGTGGTTAGAGCTGGAATTAAAGGCCCCAATAAATTGAAACGAAAGCACGACGCAATTGAACGATTTTCGGCTCACAAACGAAGACGAGGCCCCAAGAAATTGAAACGAATGTTAGACGCAATTAAACGCTTCTCGGCTCACGAACGAAGAAATCGTGTTTAGAGCTGAGATGAAGGCCCCAAGAAATTGAAACGAAAGTAGTACTTCCTTGCCCGGAATGCAATCATCGCTGCTCTGCCTCGCTGTTGGATTTTGCAGGATCGCCACAACCCCAAACAAAAAGGCCCAAAGCCATCAAGGGAATCAAGGGGCTCCTCTGGTGGCTGAGGGCCCGGCAATAGAAGAGGATTTCTCCGCTTCGTGAACCGCCCAGTGCATCGTCCTTGGCGATCCGGGCATCTCCTGTTATATTTCTACACTCCATTGGAGCCATTGGTGAAGACGTAGGGAATGCGGCGCCCCTGCTGAGGCCCGCGAGAGGGCTGAAAACGACATTGCCGCAGTGTGCTTCAAGCCAGAGAGACCAAATCAAGAAGAAACTCCGAAAGAGGCATGGATGCTACAGTGGGAGTAAGGTCTGGATCTGGCGGTTCGGAGGCAGTCAGCCATTCCCTTCACTCCGTTCTATGACCATGACATTCCCGCACTAGGCAGAAAATCCTCCAACTCCATGACTGTCAGAAAGAACCTCATCGCATCCAAAAACCTGATAACCTACACTCTGAACCTTAAACCTGGGACCTAAAAGGCCTTAGAAACACTCCTCAAGCCCAAGCTTTAAGCTTTGGGACCCCGGCCAGGAAGTGGAGCTTGCGCAGCGTTTGCTTGAGAGCTGTGGGGGAGAGCAGTCCTCCGGGGAAGAGCACGGCGCCTCGTAGCCAAGCGGAACCGCTGGCAGCCGATGATTCGTGGACAGGAATAACCATATACGGATTGAGTGCTGCAAGCTCCGAGACGACGAAATCGACCGTTCCCACATAAGCATGACATACGGACAAAGATATATGTAATATGTATGTGTGTATACAGAATTATGATGTATACATGATACATATATCACTTATAACGTATATAACTCTATATATTGTAGTTATGACATATAACAATACATTGTAGGTACTGTTATTCTTGCAGATTTAGCTCAAGGCTGCATGGCCCGGCCCGGCCCGGCCCGGACTCTTGAAGCCAAGGAGCCGGCAGTTGATGAAATAAGCCGTGCGAGTCGTCTCCTGGCCGATTCAGGGCTTAGGGAGTCGTTTTAGGCTTAGGGGCTTGGAGTCTTAGAGTCTTAGCGGCTCACAGGAGGCGTAGGGCAGGGTTTAGTACAGGGCTTATAGGGGTTTGCAGCCGCACCAGGTGTTTCTCGAAAGGCCATCAGTCCGGGAAGACAAGTATTCGATGGAATGGACATGCGCAAAGGTTAGCCCTTAACCCCAAGACAGCACCGACATTCAGTCACACAATTCGGCGAGCTTGCTCCGAGCAACGGCCCACCCGGGACCCGTCCGGAGCACATCACGTCACTCCAAAGAGCTTGAGATCCTCGAAACGCCCGCCTGGAGGAGCTTCAAGGAAGCAGAGAGCACCTCGTGCATGTCGGCCCAGAAGCCCTGGCCGCCAAAGCAGGGCTCTCGTTCTGTGACATACCCCAGCCCTGGACCTCTCCAAGACATCACCCTTTGGGACCCTTTGGGACCCTTGACGGAACTCGGCCTCCTCGGCCTCGGACTCCAAGGCTCTGGGCTCGGCGGCCCGGACCTCGGCGACGCGATGCGACGGCGGGGAAGACCACGGTGAGGAGGAGGATTGAACTGAGGATAATGAAACGGATGAGGATGGTGATGAAACTGCTTGATGCTGATGATGCCGATGGCGGTGATGATGGCGATGGTGATGGTCACGACTGTGATAATAGATGATGGTGACGATGACGACGACGATGATGATGGTGATGGTGAGGACAACAAACATGAGGATGAGGATCGCTTTGAGGGTCGGCATCGCCATCGTCGCCATCAATCAACCTCACCATCATCAGAAATCCTCGGCAATTGCTGGCCACAGTGCTGGTTGGGCTCGAATGGTCTCTCCCAAACGTGAACGATCCTGATGCGAAGCTGAGGGCCGAGCCGTGGCCAAGTCGCCACGCAAGAAGAGAAGGAGCCGGTCCTGGAAATGTGGGCAGAGGCGCCTTCGAGAACCGTCCACCAACGACAGCTCGGTCCAGGTGGTCTCCGCCCAGCTCCGTAAACTGCAAGGTCACGAAGCGCACCTTCAGAGCATGAGCATCTCGAGCTACCGAAGGTTGAAAGGTTGAATCCTCCCGCCTGCGGGTCGAACTTCATGAACTCGGGGGCCTGAAAGGAGGGCTCTGAGCTCCGAGGGTGGATCATCTAGTAGTTCCCACCTGTATTGGGCCTCTATGGTATTCTTGGTCTTCTCCTCCCCCCCAGTACCCTTTTTTCGGGGAGTTTGAGTACCCCTGCAGGTCCCCAACAAACATAGGAACTAACCTACCTTCAAACACCAGCTGTTCAAACACACTATCTCGCAAGTGACGGCCATGGGTGCAGTACACCCTCCCGACGTGACACCCCATGTCGGAACCATGTCAATGTGAAACCAAACAAGCGGTGCGAGTGCAGTTCGCAGCGACGCAGACCATTCCGAAGGGAGAGTTGAAACTTCCCCCGTGCTACGAGAAAAGGGCGACATTAATCTGATCGGGCCTGTGCCCCGCTGTTCAAACACTTTGCTTGCTTTGCAACCTCGAGGATACTGCCTTGACGATATTCCCTTGCCCTTGCTTTCATCTCCAGTGGGAATGACATCTTTCGCTGTGGGAAGGACCGAAGAACCCGCACACGCACGATGACGTCTCAAAGCTCAGGGCGCCTCGTCCATGCGGCTGGGGTCCCACAAGCCAAACCTGCTCAGCTCGGAGCGACACGACGGGACCCCATCTCCTCCCTGTGCTTCCTGGGGCCTTCACTCTTGGGCGAAAAAAGCGAAGTTCTCCACGCTCAGCCTGAGACCGAGCGTGGAGCCGAGACACGAGAGACCAAAGCGGATCTGGGCCGTCGGCATTACGAGACCTCGCGCGATGTCGGTGTCCATGAAAGGTAGCTCGTCCCTGGCAGCGAAGAGCAGGTCCGGTCACCGGTCGGGCTCCCTGTGTCACTGCCTCACAAGGCTCAGCTGGTTGATGTCGTCCTGCGCATCCCGCAGTGTGGCTCCCGCTCCCCTCTCATCTCGCTCTCTCTCCGCCCTCCAGCCCTCCACTCACCCATGCTTGGGGCCCCCCTGGCCTGCCCCTGTAACCAGCTCTCGGGCACCATTCGAGTGTTCAGGAAGGAGCCTCGAACTCTGTGTGAAATCAGCAAGGAAGCATGGCGCGCCCCTGAGCTCGAAAGGCCAAAGGCTCGGGGAGGGACTGGAGAGGATTGGAAGCAGCGAAGACCTCAGCCAAAACCCACGATAAACCATCGTGTTGGTGCTGCTTGGAAAAGCCGGTGGCAGGTGACCCTTCGAGCCCATGACATCCACGGAAAGTCTGCGAACTGTCTGGAGCTCAACGAGTGAGCGTTGGGGGGGGGGGCGGCTTAGTCGCGGCTTGCACCACAGCAATGGGTCACCTTCAAGAAGGGCTGTGATGACACGAGGCCCGCACAGCTGCATGAAGCCAGCGTCGCCTGGGCCATTGGACAGGAAAGCGAACGCCGTGACGGCTCGTGTTTTGCTTCAGGCAAGCCACCGTTGCGGCAGAAGCTGTGCAACATCGTGGATTTGCCGGCATTCCTGGCCGAATGCTGAGGCCACAAATCCCAACGTGTCTTGACCGCTGGGACGTCTTTGCTTGGCATCAAACGTGTCTCATCGGCTGGTCCCCCAAGAGAACAAAGCTCCGGACCTGTGGCAGTGGCGAGCCCGGCTTTCAGAAGTATAGGTTTCATGCCATCCAAAATTGACGGGTTCGCATTTCTCTGAGGCCCGCACGGCACAGCCGGCGCCAAGCCTCAGAGCAGCTGCCCGGAAGGAGCCAAAGAATCCCAAAACGCGTGTTGTCACTCTCAGTCTCGCGGCTCGGGCTGCGCAACTGCCGTCTCCAAGTCGATCTCTGGGACCTGCCACGGCGGCCACGGCGGCCGCGGTGGTTGCGTTCTCCCTTCGCTCTCTGCCGCGCCTCCTCGTCATACAAGTCGGGGTGCTTGTAGGCCTCGCGATGCACAGGTGTCAGCTTGAGGACGTTAAAGCCTTCCCCAGAGGCAGAGGCCCGCACACACCGCTGTTCCAAGCCGAAGCGACCCCGCACGATGGGCGGGACCTATGACAACATCTCACTCCCTGGAACTTGTTCGCCTTTCGGACCGCTTGGAGCAAGGCTCCATCGACGACTTCCATGGCTGCTTGTGCCCATCCATTTTGCGATGGGAGGAACAACTCAGTGGATTCTGTGTGTTCAATGTGTTGTCGGTCGGGCAGCTCTTGCAAGTGCGACTATTGTGGCTGTCGTAACCCTTTGTAGCCAATCCTGGCTGATGCTGGCTCTTTCTACTGCGATTCTTCTCGGAGGTGTGGGTTATGTACTGCTTGTCAGGAGACCCCTTTCTGACATCACGATGCTTTGAAGGCATCGCCTTTTGTTGAAGACGACGAAAACGTCTTTTGTCGGCTCCTGAAAGTCGTGTCTGAAAGCCGATGGCCTTACCAGAATGCCAGTGGCCACTGTGATCTGAAATGCATAGGCCAATAAGCACACAACATGCAGGCCCGGGTAGGTCCTTCAGGGTTGCACCAGCATGAACTTGCACAAAACTGCACCGAAAAAGAGCATCTTTCGAGCAGCCGCTCGAGATCGCGTCCGCAATGCAGCACTCCCATGCACGGGTACTGTAGGTCACTCGATCGCCCAAGCTGCACCCACTTTGGTGGCAGCTCAATGCTTAAAGCACGAACGGCGTCTACAGAGTGGCCTCGCTACTTCGATCGACTCGGCTTCTTCGGGTCAGTCACGTCTTCAAAGTCTTAACGAGCTTCTGCGAATGTCGGCACTATCCCGGTTTGGCCGGTGTAGCCTTCGAGCACCTCACTTTGGAAGCGCCCACTGTGGCGGCAGCTCAATGCTTGAAACACAAACGGCGTCTACAGATTGACTAGTGCTCCAGGCTCGCTACTTAGATCTACTTAGCTTCTTCGAGTCAGTCACGTCTTCAAAGTCTTGACGTCGAAGAAGACGTTTAGTCCGATAGGGTTAACCCGCTCACATCGGAAGGAGCACCTCACTTTGGAAGCGCCCACAAGATTTGCACTGGGTCCCGGTGGAGCAAACCTCCCCGGTCCCTTTAATCTGCTGGCCGCAGTCGAAGAACTGCTCATTGTTCAAGGTTCGCCCGGCCCTCAGGCGGCACGCAGCATGAAGCGCATGGAGTGCACACAGGTTTCGGGTGCCCCCCCCGACGGCCCAGGCGCGTGCTGGAGATACCGGCGACGCGCCGACGGGACCTCTCCAGGTGAACCCCAAGACTTCGCAACTCACGCAATCAGAGTCTGCTTGCCTATAAGCCGAGCATGCTCGAAGTTCACGGCATGCGGCAGCATGCGCTTCCGCGCCTGCACGATGCCGAGAGCCGAAAGCTGCAAGCCGTACCAAGAAAGACCGCGAAGCATCCGATACTACACCGACCGTAACATGAAATTTCTCATTGTATACAATGTTATGTTGTGTCTATATGCAAACGTATGTGTATATATAATATATATATATATATATATATCGATATATATTGTCAGCATTATCCATGTGGTAGTATGCTGGTACTGAGTTTGGCCTTGCTCCAGTTGGGCAAGGTGATGCTAGGCGTGCCGGGTACCTGCCAGCAAACGGCCGCTCCAGCTACACCGCAATGCGGGCTGCCCTCTTCGCCCAGCGGGTCGCCGGCCGTGGGCTCCCATGCCTCACGAAGGCCGCGGCATCTGGTGGACTTNGGTACCTGCCAGCAAACGGCCGCTCCAGCTACACCGCAATGCGGGCTGCCCTCTTCGCCCAGCGGGTCGCCGGCCGTGGGCTCCCATGCCTCACGAAGGCCGCGGCATCTGGTGGACTTCGGCACCTCAGCCTCCCTGATTCCCTGATCGCTCCTCATGCCATGGCACGACTTGAATGTCGGCCGGGATGTGAAGGACGTCGGCCTGACGCGTGCGCGGCATTGAAACCTTGAACCTGGAGAAGCCCCGCGCCCGCCTCCTCCAGCAGCGGAGTTCCCACCTCTGAGTCCCGGGAAGTTCAGTCACTTTAGCTGCTACCGACTTTGCAGTCTGTGTGGCGTGTTTTGTACGTGTGACCATCTATGGCCATGCATGGCTTTGCTGGTCGGTGTGCCCCCTGTGACAGGACTCCCAGAGTCATCTGTTTCAATAAATTTGGAAAATTTGGGTGGCCTCATGCTGGTGTGTGCGCGATTGCTTTCAGAGGCATCAATCGACTTTCAGCCATCAGAGCGTCAGCTCCTTTGCACAATTTTTAAAACCCGACTCAGGGGGCTTGTGCGCAGCTTGTGCCTTCGACATACAATTCAACTTTGACCACCTGATGCGTGCGCTGGACAGCGAAACCCGTAGCAAACTTCTGGCCNCACAATTTTTAAAACCCGACTCAGGGGGCTTGTGCGCAGCTTGTGCCTTCGACATACAATTCAACTTTGACCACCTGATGCGTGCGCTGGACAGCGAAACCCGTAGCAAACTTCTGGCCTTTTGAACAAGACAATGCTTGGCGTGTGTAGTGTAAAGGTGTCGACATCCCCACTCCCATCCTGACACGAGCTACGTCTAAACTCCTGAGAAACCCCACCTCCGGCGTGAAGCCTGGCAACTGTGTTTCCCACAGCCCTTTCCCGAAGAGCTCCAAGCTGTATGGTTCAGGCTTAGGGTAACGGGTAACACTCTCGCCTCCGGCGTGAAGCCAGGAGGGTAGGCTGCCACCTGAGCATCGATTGAGGAGAACTGCAAACGCTTGAGCGCCTGTACCATGCCTTTGGAAAGAATGCTGCTTTGATGAGGTCTTGCATAGTCGTTCGAGTGACCGTTGAATATCCAGGATAGATCTGGTATTTACTGGTCTAGTGTTCTCTCTGTGCTTATTGGTGGTTTTCCCGCAATAACCACTATGGTCGGTGATGGTTTTGATTTACTGTAGGACCATTCCATACGCCGAGTCCCAGAAAACGACTTTGTTCTCCTTCGATATCTCTGGTCTGTCATAGAGCCTGTGGGGCTTCTACAATCTGTCAAGCATCGTTGCGTTTGGCCTGCTCCTCGCACCCTGGCAGGGGAAACGAAAGTTGAAAGCTCCAAGATTGGGCGGATGCACTGACACAGCCGGCTTTTCATCTGCCGGCGCTGGGATGATGGTCAGATATGCTCTAGCTGCCAGGGACACCCAAGAAACACTCCAAGACCACCAAAAGATCCGAAACTGAGTCACCGTCCCCCCGTCCAGACACCCTCGACCGTACCCTGCCCGCCTCCGGGGTGAAGCCAGGCGGGTGGGGTGCCACCTGAGCATCGGCTTGAGGAGAACTGCAGACGCTTGAGTGCCTGTACCATGCCTTTGGAAAGAATGCTGTTTTGAATAGTAGTGCGAGTGACCCTTGAATATCCAGGATGCTTGCCACCTACCAATTTGTTACATGGAAAACCTTAAAACTTCTCGTACCCAAAAAAGCATGTGAAGACTGCGGCAATGTCCGACGCCGCACAAAGCCTCAAGCAAAAAGGCGCGATTTCGCCACAACTGTGTCAGCTCTTCCTTCGGAGTTCTGCCTGCACGGCTGCAGCCTGGGGCCCATTCTCGGGACCCCACGGGGACCTTTATTGCAACCTGCCTTGGAAACCCCCCTAACACCCTGACCTGGGATCTCTTCGGACTTCTCGTACCCGAGAACAGCATGAAGACTGCGGCACCGCAACGCTGGTACAACTGTGTCAACTCTTCTTCGGCATCNCTTGGAAACCCCCCTAACACCCTGACCTGGGATCTCTTCGGACTTCTCGTACCCGAGAACAGCATGAAGACTGCGGCACCGCAACGCTGGTACAACTGTGTCAACTCTTCTTCGGCATCATTTCTGCAACTGGCGTTTCTTCCTGCGCAGTGCTCACACTTCCCCTGGACCCTGTCGCTTCCCGAGAACCCTGGCGGGGAGGGACGCAAGCTCCAAATTGGGCGGATGCACGTATGGAGCAACAGCATCACAAACCCGATTATTTTTCATCTGCCGGCGCTACACCTCCAAGACCTCATAGACTCATAAAGATAGAAAAACCGAGTCACCGTGCCCCGGTCCTCAACCGTACCCTGCCCAAAACAAGCCCTTCTTGGTGTTGGTGGGGTTTAGCCTCCGGAACGCCTCCCAATTGGCCGAGTTTTCGGGGGTTCCCCTCGATAGGCCAGCAAAGCTGCCTGCTTGAACGACACTCTTGGGGAAGCTTTCGCAGTATTGCCGGGTGGATGCGAAGGCCCATGAAGTGCCTAGAAGGCGTCGTGAGCTTCCTGAGAAACCCCACCTCTGGCGTGAAGCCTGGCAACGTCGCTGGGGAGTCCTCGCGTGTCACAGCTGCCGGCAGGTTCACGAAGTGCGACACAGCACACGCCCGAGCCTGCCCTTCATCCGCCAGGCCCTGCGCAACACACAATGACTACATCGCTGCGGCTGTTTTGCCCACAGGCCTTTCCCAAAGAGCTCCAGGCTGCGTGGGTTCAGGCTTAGGGTAACACTCTCGCCTCCGGCGTGAAGCCAGGAGGGTAGGCTGCCACCTGAGCATGAATTGAGGAGAAATGCAGACACTTGAGTGCCTGTACCATGCCTTTGGAAAGAATGCTGTTTTGATAAGGGTCTTGCTGCATAGTAGTGCGAGTGACCCTTGTGACAGCATCGAAGCTTCAGTTTGATGGGAGCTCTTTGGAGTTGGTGGGCCCAACCCACCCTTGGCCCAGCATTTTTCAGTTCCGGGATATCCTAGATATTGCAGTTCCCGCTCTAATGATCTAATGACGATCTCTCTGTGCTCAGTGGTGGTTTTCCCGCAATAACCTCTATGGTTGGTGATGGTTTTGATTTACTGTAGGACCCTTCTATACGCCGAGTCCCAGAAAACGACTTTGTTCTCCTTCGATATCTCTGGTCTGTCATAGAGCCTGTGGGGCTTCTACAATCTGTCAAGCATCGTTGCGTTTGGCCTGCTACTCGCACCCTGGCAGGGGAAACGAAAGTTGAAAGCTCCAAAATTGGGCGGATGCACCTGTGGAGCAACAGCATGACACAGCCGGCTTTTCATCTGCCGGCGCTGGGATGATGGTCAGATNCTCGCACCCTGGCAGGGGAAACGAAAGTTGAAAGCTCCAAAATTGGGCGGATGCACCTGTGGAGCAACAGCATGACACAGCCGGCTTTTCATCTGCCGGCGCTGGGATGATGGTCAGATATGCTCTAGCTGCCAGGGCCACCCAAGAAACACTCCAAGACCACCAAAAGATCCGAAACTGAGTCACCGTCCCCCCGTCCAGACACCCTCGACCGTACCCTGCCCAAAACCAGCCCTCGGTACCATAAGTACCATGACATGCCATTCGAGGCCTGGATCCTTGGTACTAACTTCCCTCGGAGCGCAACGTGTGGATTCTTTGGTCTAGAAGACTTCCCGGAGCAAGAATTTTGCAGGATCCGTGGGAATCTTTTCTTCCGCAGACTTACGCAACTGTGCTGTGGCCACATTGCAGGATGCGCTGACGACTCATTAATCTCTATTCCGAGGTCGATAGTTTCGGATCTGTGTTTCGTCCCATGCCTGACCCGAAGGATCCATGACACTGGAGCGTTCACTTCTGCTTTAACCTAAGTCGAAGTGAAAGCTGGTGTACCGAAATCAAGCAAGCAGCAAGAAGTCGATATCTGATTCATCACGATGTAGCATAAAAAGCCGCGAGTTTCGACTCCCTCCAGACGAGGCTTAGAGTCTATAATGCTTAGTTCTCAAAAAACTGTCTGGTTATTAGTGTCGGGAAAGAGCAAAAGGCGAGAAGAGTAAGGAAGAAGAAAGGTGAAGTGCCGCTACGGGGGCGTGTTTGTAAACACTGTCGATGGTTGTGGGAGCCACGATCGTTTGTCCCGGTACCGTGATCCTTTCAGGTGCCCCGACCTCCCCCGGCTGCAGGACCCAAGCCCGAACTCAGGTTGCTGAAGGAGGATGATTAGATACTGGATGGTGATGGTCATAATGCGATGCCAGCACAGTAGCTTAAGCCACGTCCCCTCCACATCAAAAAGCAGCAGCAGCAGCAAATTCAGCGGCAAGCATCGCTGGCATACATCATCGTCACAGCCATCTCACCCATGGCACCACGCAGCCTAGCACAACTGGCACAGCTGCAATCTGAACAAGGTCACGAAGAAGTGACAGTGATCAGAACGATTTCAAATCGCCAGCTGTCACTGAGCTCCGTGCCTGGGATGCACCTTCTTCCATTTCTAGAAGGGCCTGGAGTGGGCTGAAATGTTAATTGATTCAAAATCTCATCATCACAGGTTACAGGGGCCAGACATCCCGACGCTCGTCCCTCGGCGTATGCACGCTACACTTCATCGCAAGCGGGTCTCATCCTAGGGCACACGTACACGCAGTCGGAAATGCTGCACTCGCAACGAGAACCGTGCCGGAACTGCGTGGCATCCCGGACCTCAGCGGGCAAGCCATGGCCAACGAAAGCAGTCCTTACTGCCTCACTCAATTCGTTCACACTCGCTCACTCACTCTGCTCCTGCATTCACTCGGCGCCCTATGCCCTATGTACTTGTGTGCGTGCAGCTCACTCCCCGCTTTACTTTCCTCTCATGGAACTCAGTCAACTGACGCTACACTTCAAATTCTGTGCTACTTCACTTCTCTTGTCAACTCATTCACCGCTCCACTCCATGATTCTCGAGAGCACCCGGATTCCGGGGATGTTGTTCCAAAACTGCGGTGCCCCCCAAAACAGTGGCAACTGGAATGGAGCCGCACTGCGCACTGAGCCAAATGCACTGCCAAGTCCGCAGCGGGTCAGCCTGGCGCAGAGGCACTGCTAATGCTGTTGGCTGCGTTGTGGGCTCACTGCCTTGTGCGGACGATGCAGGCTCCGATGGCCAGCACCAGGGCCACCACGACGAAGAGCCAAAGCGTGTCCTGAAAGGCATGGCATGGAGATTGGCACACCCCCCGTCACCCTCATTACAGGGCCTCGTGATGCTGGCCTGCCTTGTAGGCGGCCAGCAATGCTGATGGCCGCTCGAGGAGCGGCCCATTAGGCCTCGCACAAGATGGCCAAGTCCATGGTTCAAACTCAGGCGCTGGCCAGCTGAGCACGTCGCAGGGGCACCTCGTCGGGGAAGAGTGTCGGCATTGTCAACACCGCCCCGGGACTACTGTGGCTGTCGTAACGCTTTGTAGCCAATCCTGGCTGATGCTGGCTCTTTCTACTGCGATTCTTCTCGGAGGTGTGGGTTATGTACTGCTTGTCAGGAGACCCCTTTCTGACATCACGATGCTTTGAAGGCATCGCCTTTTGTTGAAGACGACGAAAACGTCTTTTGTCGGCTCCTGAAAGTCGTGTCTGAAAGCCGATGGCCTTACCAGAATTCCAGTGGCCCTGTGATCTGAAATGCATAGGCCAATAAGCACACAACATGCAGGCCCGGGTAGGTCCTTCAGGGTTGCACCAACATGAACTTGCACAAAACTGCACCGAAAAAGACCATCTTTCGAGCAGCCGCTCGAGATCGCGTCCGCAATGCAGCACTTCCATGCACGGGTACTGTAGGTCACTCGATCGCCCAAGCTGCACCCACTTTGGTGGCAGCTCATTGCTTAAAGCACGAACAGCGTCTACAGAGTGGCCTCGCTACTTTGACCGACTCAGCTTCTTCGAGTCAGTCACTTCTTCAAAGTCTTGACGAGCTTCTTCTGCGAATCAGGCCGCTATCCCGGCTTGGCGGGTGTAGCCTTCGAGCACCTCAAGTTGGAAGCGCCCAGAAGGAGCAAGTCTCCACGGCACCTTCGATCCGCCGACCACAGTAGAAAAACTGGTTACTGAGCTGGTCGGCATGACCATTGCACTTTCATTGAACCCTTGTCGTTGAAGCACCGGAACATGCCTGCTTTGCGAGCATCTGCCAAAGCTTTCTCCAGGTCTGGGAACCTTCGCTTCCATTGGGTTAGGAAGTCTGAGTCACCAGACCATCTGCACATGCTGGCAGGGCTAAAGCAAACCTCCTGGCATAAGTTGTCCACATCTTGGTGCGCACGTGCCGCAGTCACAGTCCCCACCAGCTCCTTGATCTCTTTCAATTGCGGAGGCAGACCTTCGAGAACCTCAGACAATGCCGCTGCAGCTTTCGCAACGTGCGAAGGCCACCATCACCTTGGAAGCTTATCTGTCCAGACTGAATTCCATACTCGTGACCTTTGGCAGCGTATGCATGGCAGCTTTGGGCCAATCGAACTCCTTCAGGTAGCTTGCGACTCCCAATGAGAAGTGACAATTGGTCACAGGAGTGGTACCGTATCCTGCCCTGAACCAGCGAGTACTGTTTGCTCGCCGTGGCTATGGCCGCATGCAGGGTCCCAAGCTTGGTCAAGCATTCCCTCAAAAGCTCCAATCACAGTCCTGTCAAACAAGGACCGACTTGAGCCACGACCGGCAACGCAACTGCCCAGGCCATGGCACCCTGAGAGTCCGGCTCGCGAGACTTCACAGCGAGCCTGATCTCTTCCAACCAAGCATGGAAGACGGTTCCAGCCTGATCCTTCTGAGTCGCAGTGGACATAGCCTGCTGCACAAGCTTGGTCGCAGAGACGGACGGCAGCCCAAGGATTTCAGTGACTTCCGTGTTGCCAAACTCTACTAGCCACGCGGAGCGGCCGAGGCACACCAACACCGATTGGAGCAACTCTGCCGCTCGCGGAACATCACCAGAGAAAGCATATTCCTTTACTCTGCTTGCTCTTCTTGGCTTCTCGAGTTTCCAACCTGATCATGAGTGCGGTTGATTCTACATTTGTCGTCACTTTGCTCAGCATCTCCGCATCTTAGCCAGTTTGAATGGGCACAACGGCCGCCGTGAAACCACGACGCTCTTCAGCAGAGCCTGCTCCATCCGTTTCGAGAGTAAAGATCAGGGCGTCTGCACCATCAAACTCGCAGGCCGTCCACCTTTGCCTGTCGGAGCCACAGAATTCGCGTGCCTCTGCAGATGACGCTGCTCATGCGATGACCGCCATGGTGCGCGATTGTCAAAGAGCTCGTGCTGTTCAACGTGGCGCTGACGGGGCTGAAAATCACTGTGAGACCCTTCACATTGGGCATGGATACGACCTCCTGCATACTTTCTTGGTAAGGATGACCGGATAAAACGAAGACAACCTGACGGCCTCCCTGGTTGTCCATTGTGATTTGGCACCTGTGCCAATACTGAATCTCTTCAGTCAGGTGCTCCAATGGAAGAAGATCCAGCTGTATGTCCTCCAATTTGGCAGCCTGCAGCAGGAGACATAAATCACTTTCAAGTCGCATGCTTTGTCAGGTCTTGTCAGCAGACCGTGAAACTCGGCATCACGGCAGTACGTCTTCACTTCCTCCATATCATATCATATCCAATCCGGAACCTCTTCACAGAAGCCGCAGGGGCCTGCGCCGGTCTTGAAGCGGATGAAGGCTCTGAAGGCTCCGGCGACTTCGGCCATTCTTCTGCCACTGAGTCACTGTGCAGCTCGCAATCTCCACGCTCTTGTCTAGGCATTCGAAGCGGATAACATCGTTGCTAGTGCACAGATCCCTGGTCGCGCTACGGATAACTGATAACCCATAGTCCAAAGCTGGACTTCACCAGGAAGAGCTGCAGAAGCCTCCACTACGAAACTGAGGGCTTGCAAACGTGTCCTTGGTTTTGTCTCCCTGCTGTCGCAAATCGCTCAGGAACAACATGCAGCGTCGCTTCTCTGCTTGATACTGGGCTCCCTTTAGGGCGTTGCTGGACAGCCTCTCGATGCAGAAACCCAAAAGGCCACAGTGCCAGGAGATGTCACCAATCTCCGCGACCTTATTGACTGCGTGGTGCTGGAGTTCCTCGTCTACGGTGTAGCAAGCCGTCCTGGCAAAGACAGACGATCGAGGCTGCCGTACTCCTAGGTTCCTGGACTCGCTTCACTTCGTATGATCTCGACACCGAGGTCTCTGAGTCAAAGGATGAAGCACACAGCCAGGAAAAAATGTTACAAGCATCAAACGGTTGGCACATGGTTTCGACATGAACAAGCACGGAGATTCGAGAGTTAGCTTGGACATCATGCCCGTACCCGATAAAGCCCAATCCCATCCTCACTGCCGAGCTGTCTGCATTCGCAGCCGACGAGTTGATCGCATGGTTCGCCAATAGTCCTTTGCAGCTCCGACTGAAGCATCGTGGGGGCTCGCCACATTGCTCTTTTGCTGCACTTTGGCATCCTGGAGGGAGACTGCCCGGCTCAGGCGTGGAAGAGAGCAGCCCTCGATCTTGCGGGAAGCAAAGGCATAGCACTGCCACACCAAGAGGGGCCAGGAAGTGCCACTTGGGCCGCGAGGCAGCTGGCGGAATCAACAGCTCGTCTTGGAGATCCACCTGCGGCCTCCAAGCTTGCTGCCGCAGCCGCCACATGCTGTCGGAAGCCCGCACATTCCTTCAAACGGGCACTCCTGAGCCACAGATCAGATCACAGGCCGCTGAGATGCCGGCTCTGCACGCACAATGGCATGGAAAAGCTCCGCATTGATCGCGACACGAACGCCTCCCTTTTCTCCGCCGGCCGCATCCACTCTTCGGGCCTTGCGGGGTCCCTCCGAGGGCTCCGTCTCTGGCTCCGGCTGCGAGGCCTCGGGCGTTTCCGCCTCAGTCGCACTGCGAGCCGAAGCCGAAAGAGAGCCGGAACGACATGTGTCGGAAGTGTCCTTCCGGGTCCGGCGGTCCGTTCGCGCTTACGTCTTCAATGTGATGCTGTGACTTGCCGACCGTTCTCGGCTGGGCCGCCAGCCGACCCCTGCTGCAACTTCTGGAAGCCCCTGGCACGAACTCTGCTTTGATGTCCACAAGTCAACGTCTGAAACGGCCACCTGGGAAAAGCCAGGGAAATGAGGTCGGCACTTGTAGAAGCCTGCGCTGTGGGAACGCGCCGGGTACGCCTCGGCCTGGCGTCTCCAACGGGACGAAGCAAACAAGCAACCGTCGAAGAGACTGCACATTGTGCAGCCTGCTGCTGTCGCAGGCCGAACTCTGCCTGCCTTGTAGGGCTCTCCGATGACTCCGCAGAGGCCTGCTATGAGGCGGCGGCTGAGCTCGGCCCCATTTAGTTGCACTCCAGGCCAAAAGCCACCAGAAGCCTGCCATGGACTTCGCGGAGGCGAGGTCGCGGCTCAGGGTCTTCAAGCTGCTGCCCTGGGCAACGCAAAAGCCACAACAAAGGCAAGGCCTGAACTCGGAGGTGCCTTGAAGGAGGTGGGCACGAGCACGCCCGTGCCTGCCACGAGCATCTGACCCAGGACCCACTTCCTGAGTCCACGCCGCGCACATGTCTTGAATGCCAGCTTTGCTCGTGTAGAAATGCAACTGGGCACTGCCGCGTATTTTGGTAGTTGGCATTGGTGGCCACGGCTGTGCGAACCTTCCGAAAGAACAGTGCGCTGTTCTGAGGGCTGCCGGATCAAAATAAAAATAAAAAAGGATCAAAAAAAAATTACGCAGCCCAGGATCAAAAAATAAATAAAAAAAGGATCAAAAAGAAAATAAACGCCTGAGAAACAAGTTTCTGGAGTCTCTCTTGCGGGCTCCCGCAGCCTCGCTGANATTGTAGTAGTAGTACTAGTAGCAAGTAGTAGTAGTAGTCGTAGTAGTAATAGTAGTAGTAGTAGTAGTAGTAGTACTGGTACGAGTACGAGTACGAGTACGAGTACGAGTACGAGTACGAGTACGAGTACGAGTACGAGTACGAGTACTAGTACTAGTACTAGTACTAGTAGTAGCAGCCGCCGTCGTCGTCGTAGTAGTAGAAGTACTAGTATTAGTACTAATAGTAGTAGTAGTAGTAGTAGTAGTAGTAGTATTTGGGTGACGGATCAAAAAAAATAAAATTAGGATCAAACAAATTA